>JARKIC010001375.1:0-126052 GCA_029378375.1 Mycena olivaceomarginata | reverse complement strand
GGATATCATGACTCAAGTAAAACTTAGACTGTTCAAGTCTTCAGTTTCTTTGTGAGCAGCAGAACCTAACACTACTGGCAGCTAGCCAAGAAGCAGAAGGTAGGGCAGATATCAACAGACAGACACCTTCAATATCAACAACTGCACGAATGGCGGCCATGTCAACGAAACAGGGGCAGCTACACAGAAGGTGGGGCTGGGCTAAGTGCGACAATTACACTGAAGGCGGTGGTTCACTTCTACTCACAAACTAGTCTTTAGTCCTGGAGGCCTAAAGCGCTGCTACAGGAGACAGAGGTACATTTACACAACAAGTCTTAGTCCTGGAGGCCTAAAGCGCTGCTACAGGAGACAGTTGGTGCAGGTTGAGCGGGGCTCTTATATCAATGCAATTGGTAGTCTTTTCGACGTCCCGTATCTCTTAGTCTTTTCTGTGCGTCTGCAAGTATATCTGATTCTTTCACAAATCTAGAGTCTACTATATTGCCCGTATATCTGGGGGATAGTTTACTGGCTAATACAGAGTACACAGCTGGCTTTTATACATTTCAGAGAGAAGTAAAGGAGATAGACGAATGAATAGGAACAATAAAGGGTGGGAGCCCGAGTAGTGAATGGCCAATGGCGTAGAAGACATTCTCAACCATGGGTATTATGACCTGCTACCGGGGCTAGTCCACATGTATTTCTCTAGCACACCATAAGGTGCTTAGTTGTCTTGGTTTCCATCTTTCTGACTGAGCAAGTCAGTCTTTAGTCATTGCTGACTGGTCAAGTCAGTCTTAGTCAATTCTATTCAACTTCTGTATCAGTCCCGTACTTCACAAGCTCAGTGGAACTCATAGTACATATCAAGCAGATTGACAATAGCGCGGCGCTATACTGGCGGACCAGTATAGTGACCAGTGAAATATAGCGCGGCGCTATTCTGTAGTGCAATCCTCATCAATCATATCAGTAAATCCTTGATGCGAGGCCCGCATCTTTCTAACGGTCAGATCTGCCCGAGTAACCACAGTGATGTTAACTCAGTAACATGTCTTCATCCCAATCTAATCAGTTGGCTTATACACAAAATCGCGGCGCTATATCTCTGCCGGCCCTAATGTGGTTGTACCAATCCTGACTTCGTATATTGTTTTAATAGTCATCAGACTATTCAGAGGCCGTTGAAGCGGCAAGTCAATAATTCTGAGTAGTTCCCTGATGTTTCACCTCCAGCGCATAAGATAATGGTTTACCGCCACCATCTATAGCTCAGTGTAGAATATCATAGTCAGGACGTAACAGCCTTTTGGGCTGCCTTGTCAAGTCTACTCAATCCTTCATAGTTGATTTGTTACACTGACTTTCGGCCATCAATAGTGTAGCCTACCACCCCAGGGAGGATGTACGCTCATAATCTAATGCCTCACTTCTGCCCGCTAATAGGTTCAAATGAAATAAAAACTGGTGTTTTCATGCATGTTTTGGTACACGCCCTATCACCGGGGCAGGACGAAGTTGAGGAGGACCACAGCTCGGTGAGGTTGTTCTGGAACGGCGTCCCAGAGAGGAGGAGGCGGTAGCAAGAGTGATAGTATGTTGTCAGAGTCACAGCCAGCTTGCTTTCGATGTTCTTCATACGGGGACCCTCGTCTGGTTAGACGTCAGTACAAACCTTGCGAGTAGTACAATGGCAAACTGATAATCATATGTAGCCACTTGATCTTGCAGAGGATCGGGCGGTCCTTGATGATGTACTCATGCACAGCTCGCCTTCAAGAGCTCTACGCTGCACTGGGTAAGGCTCCAACCTTGTCCTTTAATAACCTTGTATACAAGGTTTAAATTTAAACTGTTTCCTTCTCCTTTTTATTTGTGCAGGGGCGTAAACAGTTTATGAAATGTTTTTACAAGGTTACAAGGTTTGGAAATTTAATACTGATTGGGGATTCCCGGTGATTATATCTGAACAAAGTGGGTGGCAGCAAGGTTCTCCCAGTACTTTGGTTGTTCTTCATCCCCAAAATTGTTTTCACCGCACATACTTAGTGCTTGATGGTGCGGGACGTGTTCCAAATATGGTAAGTATTGATCACCTGAATTGACTGATGCGCCTTCGAGCAAGCAGCCAGCAATGTTTGCATGGACCAAGAAGAACCTGATGACCTCGGTGGCCTTCAGAGATCCAACTTCAAGTTTTGAGATGTTAAATTCGGGTGAACTACTGCTCTGATACTTATATAGGCTCGCACCTCTATATTGAGCAACAAGACATAAGAGTAGTATGCAATTTAGTTTGAGTGAATCCGATGATGAGCAGTGTTGCTTGCTGATCACTGAACCTGTCAATCATGCCTGTTTACTTCCAAATTGCAACTGACGTGTTCTAATTATTCCTCGACACGCTATTTCCATGCGACATCCTCCCTGCATCTTTGACACCTTGTATGCCTGTGCCGCAGTCCTAACAACAAATCCAAGTTTTGTACAACAAGAATGATACAAATGCATTACTCTTGGTATTATTGTTTTGCTTCCCTGACACTCTTCTGTCTTTGTTTACATTACTTCTTTTACATTTATATACCACACATGTATTCCCTTTACAATAATAGAAGTTTACCATCCGCTACCGCCTCTGTTTCGGCTTGAGCCTTCGTAGTTGCTCATGCTCGTCGCTGTCTAGTTCTTGTGTGGTCCCTCGTCGTCTATGTCTCCTTCATCATATTGTCCCATTGCATTCCCCTCATCCTCTTCTCCTCCATTTCATTATTTCCTATCCTACGAGCCTTGAGAATGGGTTGGCCCACTTGCAACACAATTGCCTTACGGTCGCCATCCTCGGAGTTGCAGATCTGGTATTTGATTTATCAGCTCGCACTCAGCGGCACTGTCAGCATATCACCGACGAAAACTGAGGGGGGATAGAAAAAAAGGCAAAAGGGTTGCTCAAATGTAGAGTAACTCCCCACATTTCTTCTCTCTCAATTTTGTTCCAATTCACTCGAAATAAATTACGTACAACTCCTAGGTCTAGTTACTCAACATAGAGCTGGTTACGAGACTACTTATATGTTCGCAGAGACAACCTTTTATAAACAGTTTTAAACAGTTTTAAAACCTTTTGAAACCTTTTCCTTTTATTTTGCCTGAATTTCTACAAGGAAAACAACAGGTTGGAGCCTTAGCGCCGGGTTTCCCTTGTACATGACCACCGTGAGACTCGGCACCCATTTGGCAAATTCCCCGGACCAATTGGCCATCGTTGACAGCGGGACAATGACCAGATACAGCCCATTTAGCTTCTTCGACTCAATATTAAGAAAAGTGATCAGCGAAATAGCCTGGATCGGTTTGCACAAGCCCTGACATAGAGAATGAGTGCTGGGTAGGGAAGAGGCCGGAAAACGTACCATCTCATCTGCGAGAATTCCATTCAGCTTGTTATTATACAAGTTCACCATCCACTGCAAGCCCTTGAGCTGATACTTGTTCAACATGCCACCAACAAGTAGCGAAGGCTGCCTCGTAATCTTCTGCAAAATACAATGTGCAACAGCATAATAGTCCGTTTTCCCACTCAAAGCTTCTTGCGCGTCCTCCGCGGAAATCTGGGCATCAAATGTCACCTCCATACTGAACCACATATATTTTGACCCGCCCTCATTCTGCTGCACTGCAGCCGCATATGCAAGTGAATCGAGGTACACGTCGGTTTGGCGCAGAAGATGTGTGATACACGTGTCTTTGACATTGTTGATGAGCACCCTATACACTTCTTTGTTGTCTGCCTTGAGCACCCTGATGCACTCCTTCGCGATGCACTCTACTCGCTTCTGCTCCTCCGTCTTGGTGACCTGGTGGAAATCAAGCACCAAGGGTCCTGAGATGCACAACGCAGCCCCGCACTGCATGGTGAGCAGAGATGACTTGGAACACGTGGTGGGAGCGTAAAGCAGTGTGCTAGCAACAAGTTTATGGTTACCAGAACTTAAACAGTGTGCAAGAAAGTCTTGGAGCAACGTGCTAGCAGACAGCAGCCATGCCTAGCATAGAAACAAACTGCTAACAGCAGCTAGACGGGGACTTGGGCACTTATGGGATTACACACAAGTCGAAAATTTATGCAAAGTCAGAAATTTGCTTAAGTTTGCTTATATTGTTCACACCAAGAGAGAGAAAAGACTTGTAGTATTTCACCATCTACTGCTAGCTACAGTACATTGTAACTAAAGCTTTTAGAAGCTAGCAGTAGGCCAAGAAAGCAGAGCTTGATGGAGCAGATGCAGCTTGGGCCAATAGAAAATATAGGGGTCATAGGACTCTTCCTCCTCATTATCTTGATGACTTGAGGCAGCATAGGAGGGAGGGATAGTTGGTATATTGCGACTTTTCTTCTCTTTGTTCTATTGTGTTCAAAGTACCGAAAAATATGTTTTTGTGTTTTTGTCCCTGAAATTTCGCGCTTCCCCATGTTACTGTCACGTCACAATCACACTTCACTTGATTAGATGGATCTGGATGTCACCTATCTTAGTGATAGTCTAGCAGACAGATAT
This sequence comes from Mycena olivaceomarginata, assembly GCA_029378375.1. NCBI lineage: Eukaryota > Fungi > Basidiomycota > Agaricomycetes > Agaricales > Mycenaceae > Mycena > Mycena olivaceomarginata. The sequence goes on along the minus strand of JARKIC010001375.1, from coordinate 121,508 downwards.
CTACGATGGAAGTACAACTAGGGGACAGCGCCTTGAGCGAGGGAGTTTGGCGCAGGATCCAGTGGTACTATCTAATCTCTAGATAAGAAACTAGGATGGCGATAGGCGGAACAATCCAACTAGCGACCGGCTAGGACTTCAACAAAGACAGACCACGACATAAGAGATGAAGCAACACGAGGCTAGTGCCCGATCTGGGCAGCTAGGGTGAACAGAATAGCAAGCAGGCTATTGGAATGGAACTAGGGACGATCATATAGACTGTACTAATACTTGGAGGTCCGATTGATGTCCTTACTAACAAGCTATGACCATCTAATGCTGGTTGCAACACTGCATCATCCAGATGTGATAGATCAATGTTCTGACAGAGTAGAGATGACCTAGACCACCGGCTACATTGCCAGTTGGTCTGGAAGTGGTTCTCGGCATAGACAGAGGGCTGCGGATCAAGTAATATACCCACAGTTGAACACTGGCCAGTCAGCGAGGCTGCCCTGGCGTACACCGCCGTTTGGCTGAAATGTTTTAAAAATGTTTGGCAGATGATGTTGGTGGGTGTCAACTTGGCCATCATCAAATGTTCTCGGATATCTCAACAAACCAAAAAATGTCAAATCCTCAAGGCTTAGGCAACATCAGGTTTCCACAACATTGAGACCAATGTTGGTTGGATGTCTTCAGTTTGGGCTGGCTGCCAATTCTGACTCAGGTGCTCACCGTCATTAATATTTATCATTCCCCCTCCCTTGTCAAATTTCCCCCTGAAAACCACTTCATAGTCCCATGGTACCTTCTGAATTGCCTGCAATACTACAGTATTTGAGGATACACACACCAAATACACTGTCTTACCTTCAAGGCATTGCCACTGCATCTGAAGTGCCTGCTGTAATCTCTCTTCAGTGCCAGCCCAACCATGGGGCAGGATTGGACCTATTAATATGTTTCCTACCCTTGCTCCCAACTTGCTCCTATGATGGCCAAAGTTTCGCAACTGGGGGCTTGCGAGACCCAGAGGAATATTGGACCTGCAGCCTGCACAGAGGATCCAGGGATTTTGAGAACAGTGAATATCCTCAGCCAAAGGAACTTGAGCTAGAGCCTAAAGCACTCAATATATAGCTGCTATGCTTTTCAAATGAGCTTGCTAGAGGTCAATTCCAGCTCTTAGTTTCTCAAAACTGAGACTTCCAGAATTCTGACTGATATTTGACAACACATTTGAAGTGGCCCCAAACATTTAAATTCAGCAGCCCCCAATAAATTACAAACAAGATCTCAGAACAACCTTTTGCCTCACAATCTTACCAACAAAGGCAAGCAGTACAGGACATCAAACATATGACTATATATTATACAAAATTCAACCTTGAGCCTGCTAAATCAAATGACAACTGTGGTCAGATTCTGTGGGTATTCTTCTAGTGCTGTCATCGATAGCTCATTTGATGCAGGGATATGAGCAAGCTGAGCCGTGGTTTTCTTGTGTTTGTCCTCAAGGACTGCAAGTCTGTTGTTGATTTGAGTCATGCCTTCTGCTTGCAATGACTGCTCAAAGCATGAATTGGCTTCTATCCAAAGTGCTTTAGCCCTGTCCAGGTCACCCAGATTTTTCGCTATATCTCCAAGTTTTAGCAGGCAGTTGGCCATGCTGTGGTGAACTCCCATAGTGGTGAAACCTCCCAATGCAACAATGAAAAGGCTTTCAGCAGTTACTTTGTCTCCCAGAGTCATAAATACAGTTCCGAGGCAAAAGAGTGCCTTGTAATCCCAACCTTTCCTGGGACACTTGCACAAATGCCAGGTAAATCACTGCCCATTTGGATGACCAATAAAAATCAGCTGCATTCCATCGGGTCACATCTCCCATTCTCTGCAGACAGTAGGTTGAAATCTCAACAGTTGCCCTCCATGACCAGTGGAAGCATTTTTCGAAGCCAATCTTTGCAGTCATGGTATCCCCATTTCGGAGATTGAGTTCTGCAAACACCTTTTCACAGTGAAACACCCCTTGTGTAAATTGCACACTGCCAAAGAGTGTCTTTGCCTTGTCCAGATTCTGCTGTATACTCTCACTGTCTGTGCCAATCATCACATCAATCTCTCCAATTGAACTAAGGGCATAGGCATGATTAAGCATATCTTGATCTGCAGATGTCATTTGTGCAATTTGGGTTTGGATCTTTCGAGCTTCAGCATATTCAGATTTCATCAGATACACTTCGGCCTCATTGTTCATCATCGTGTTATCCAAGTTCCCTCCAGACATGCCACAGAGTGCCAGGAGCTCTCTGCCTCTGTGCAGAAGCAGCACACTTTTTTTGTAGTCACCAAGGTCTGCACAACAGCCAGCCTCAACCCATAGTCCCTTTTGCTTCGTCAAATAAATTGCCTGCCAACTTTGCCACCCTTTGTCCATCAGTTGCAAGGCTGTGTCCTCTGGTATATTCACCAAGCCTCCATCTGACATTTGCCAAGGAGATCAAGATCCATGCCTCCTGCTTGCTGTCACCTGCAGATTTTGCTAATGAAAGAGCCTTTTCCAAGCACTGGATTGCTTTATTCGGTTCATATGTTTCATCCAGGCAATAGACTCCTAGGGCACGATAGAATTGAGCTATTACAACAATATGTGAGAAATTATATCAACAGCTAGAATCAACACACACCTTCAAGCACCGAATCTTCGAATTATTGAAGAGTGAAATGGCCTTAGCTGCAAGTGACTCTGGATTGTCAACAACCTTTGTTTTTGCAGAATTGAACACCTCGGTGATGTAGAGTGCTTCCAGCCTGGGGGTCAACAGAGTCGGACAGAGCATTTGGGATGTGATCAATCAGTGGATGATAACCACGTCCAGTTCGCTGACTAAACTCGTTCAAAGAACATGTGCAGGCAATAATGTCTGCAAGATCAAAATTTTTTGAATAGAGTCCGAGCACTAACACCTGGTGCAGATTTCCAAGATTAAGAGTGATTTGAGTGATGGTTTCAGCTATGCGATGAGAACCCCCATATTTGCGATAGAAATTCAAAAGAGCCTGAAAGTACTTTTGAAGAGGCAGAATGAGAGATTCTGTTGGATGATGGTGGTGCTGAACATGTTCTCGGATTGGTATAAGTGATTTTAGCCTCTTTTGGCCATCACTGTATGCTAGAGATGTCCCAAGGAGTACAGCTTGCATGACAGAATATCTTGTATGGGAAGGCCACTCTGGAGAAGCTCCATATTGGAGAGGCCATCAGGAAGAATTGACAGCAGCCTCAATAGATCCATTGCACCTGGGGATGAGGTGATGCGAGGACTTGACAGGGAGATCTGGATGGATGTGTCCAGACTGGAGTGTCTATCAAAGCCATTGGAAATGAGAGCTGTTTTTTCTGTTTCCCAACGCATCAGGATATTTGAGCAGCCTTCATAGCCCACCAAATGAGCAATGAGATCCACTGCAAGTGGCATGTTGTCTGTTAAATGCAGAAGCTGATCAATATCCTTTGGCTCATGGAAATCATCTGCAATCTCTATGAAGGTCTGGCGAGCTGCATCATTTGATAATGGTTCCAAGGGTGATAAAAATGGCCGGGTCCAACGGACTTGAGCTTGGTCGTTCCACCCCCCGCATGGTGATCTGGCAATCACTCAATAGGTGAAATGTGGATCATGAATGGCTTACAATCAATGTCAGGCAGGGTATGTCAGTGAGAAGAGCAAGAAAACTTTTCCACACCCCTCCGTGATATCATAGGCTCCCATGCAGTCTCCAAATTATCCAGAATCAACAAAGAAGCTGGTATCCCAGCAAGATGTTGAATAACCAGGTTTGTTAGGTTGTTCCCAGGCTTGAGACCAAGATGTGCTCCAATAAGAGCGGCCAGGTTCAATACTCGTAGAAGCTGAATCACAAGGAACAAAGAACCGTGACTCATATTTTGCAACAATGTCTGGGTGGTGCAGGATCACTCTGGCAAGGCTTGTCTTTCCAATTCCCCCCTGGCCCCAGAATAGCAACCCTGGCAGATCCTTTGTCAAGCACCTGAAAAAGATCTGTTAGTTGTGATTGACGCCCATGGAATATCTTGGGTGCTGGTGGTAGCATTGAAAAGGACTCAGAGCTTAAGAAGTCTATCATTTGAGTTGCATTCCAAGTTATGCTAATGAGCTTACCTAGCTTGGGAGCTATTGAATGTGCGATACATCTAAGCAGCTAATGAGAATTAAAAAACAGGATAATAGAGGACTGGAAATACAGAAGATGCAGTGTCTGAGGTTGTGGGCTCCGAAAGAGTTGAGATGAGTTCAAGGATTTCTGTTTGTATGTTGTCTGCCGTCTCTTGCATATCCTTTAGGCTGGTCAGAATTGTGGTTCCACTGTTGATCTATTGAAGTTAATTTGGATGCATGAACCCAATAAGTAGGCAGCAGACCTTGAACACCTCTGAAGAATGCTTCAACCCTGCCTGGCAATCTTTGAGGCAACATGTTTATTTCCCGCTGGCGGAAGAAATTCTTGATCTTGTTTCCCTCATTTTGCGCTTGAAAAAATGTGGCAATCTTGCAAAGGGTTCTGAACCAACCATATTAACACAACTTTTGATATTCTGACAAGATGCGTACTCTGTGAAATTTCCAAGCTCATCCAACATAACTGGGGGAAGGCTTCCCGCTGACTCCGACTTGATATGGCAATCGAGAATAGCATAGATCACTCCATGGATGTCTTCCATAAGCCGAAGCGACTCTTCCTTGTATTTCTTCGCATTCTGAAAATCATGTGAGCATGCTATGATCACGGGTAACTGACCATGTTCCCCACCTCGATGGCATTTATCAGGGACAAAGTTGTGCTTGAAATGACCCCAACAAAAGGGGTTCCAAAAGCACCGTGAATATCATTTAAGAGCCTGATAGTGGGCTTCAAAGATGTTATGATATCGTTCATGCGAGTTTCAGCGATAGTGATCTCGGGGGGCATTTTGGAAGGTTACCGAACAGAACGGAACCAGTGGCATGGCCATATATGTGTATAAAGCCCGGATAAATTCCTAATCAGGTTCGTTGATATATTAAAACAGGGTGTTACGTGCCTACGCGCTGTACTCGGAGATTCCACGCCCATGGGAGCCCAATCTATCATTATTTCGGCATATTCGTGCCACTTCACGTTCTGAGCCCCGTTGTGAAATTCATAATAGATGAGCTTTACAACAAGGGCTATTATATTGGTTTCAGAGGCTTCCTTCGCGTTTCATCATTCCTCCTCGAAAAACCAGCGAGACAACTTCCTCACTGCTGCTTCTCCCGATCAGTTGGATTTCAGTGGTACTTAATAGAAATGGAAGCCATCAACCGGAGCCCGACACGCCCGATGATCATGGACCTCGGGTTTTCGAGTGGCGTCACCACAGATCCATTGGGTTCAGTGCACCGGGAGGATTACACCCTCAATCCCAAGAATTCAGTTACGACGCGTCCCGGCAAAGCTTCACGTGATCGTGTAATGCACAAGCAAACGCCAGGCGACGGGTCTGAGCGGAAGAACATACATACACAACTTCACCTCTCCTCGCAGCAGAGTAACCCCATCATTGGAAAATCTAGAAGCCGCGTACCCTGGGAACCACTTGACATAATGCTCGTTTCCAGGAGGGTTCGGGGGAGAATCGTATGGGAAACTAAAAATCCAGACGAGACAGAGTCGGAGAAGAAAGAGATCCACGCGAGTCCTGAGTCCGAGTGAAAATTGGCTAGAATTTGAAGTGGAGAAGTTTGAGAGAAGTCGAAAGAATTGCACCCTAGATTGGAGTATCATATTCAAACTCGTGAAAATTAGACCCCGGAGGCAATCGTCTGTCGTATGGAACAGCCAATGGGAAATACCAGCCAAAACGAGGAGAAGAGTGGAGGAGAACACTGTTTTCGGTCGGTTTCGGAGAAGTGATAAATCAACTTCACGTGAGTAACTTCCTTATTTGAATTTTCTCTTACGTCCACCCGTTCTCGTTCTCGTTCTCGCTCTCGCTCTCGAGCGCTGGTTATAATCGCATTGCCAACACACGATACTTAATCCAAAACGTCGACCCTACCCAACCAGCGCATCCTTGACAACCGGCACACCATATTACCTTACCCTCTTTATAAAATTACATCTGTCTGTCTGTCTGCCTGAAGCCTTTAAACTCTGACCGTTCTCTTCCCCTGGCATCACTCGCCAAAATGCCGCCTCTTGGATTTTCGCTGTCGGCTCAACGATGGCTGGTTTTGGCCAGGATTGGCATCCGTAGCGTGCGCTTTGCACTTCATCCTCTAGCTGGCGCTACGTGGAGTTTGTATCTAAATTAAGTGCTGGGGCGCGCCCTTGTAGTATCAGTATCGAATCTACAAAAAACGATATCGAGCTTTTACTTTTTTGAATTGGGAGGCTACACATCCACAAGCGGCGGACGGACCGCAGAAGCTCCATGCACAGTGCACAGAAGGAGGATTTGACTGGGAATCGGGTAGACTTGTTCCCTCCTTCTATTCGCATTCGCGTGCACTGCCCAATGCAAATATCTACCATCACCGCGCACCCTCTCTCGGCACTTGCTTTTCACCCGTTCGCATTCCGCGGCGCGCTGCGACAGCGCATGCAGCCTTATTCCCACTTGTCGCGAGGCGGGGGCCAAGCTCTGCTTTTTCAGTTTCGTCCTTTCTAAACTCTTCTCTTACGCTGAAGGGTCCCATCATGGGACCCTTCAGTCGACGACCTTCACCCTTATCGTAGCCTGTTCCAACCCGCTGCTTGCTTCGGCGGCGGCAGGCGGCAGGAGGTTTGGGCGTGCATACGATGTTGTTTGTACACGGTGTTGGTGGGGGTGCCTTTACGCGTCTGCGCTTGCGAGCCCCGTCCTCACCCCACTCGTTGTAATTATGGATTATTTTTCTCTTAACCCTGGAGTCCCTGCCTCATCACTTTCATCCTTACTCTCCCACCTCCAGAAATAGCCTTCCCCTCTCCGTGCCACTGTGCTCGTGTGCTCGGCGTCCTCGATCTGCGCTCGCGGTCTCGTAGGCTGAGACAATCGGCTCGCTAAGCACTCCCAGCGACTTCTTCACGTCGCTTGCCATCGCCTGCCCCATCCCAGTTGTCGCCTAAATTCTTACGTATTGGTCCTCTTAGATGGGTTATGGTACCCATCTATGATCTAACTTCTAAGAGGACCTCTCGTTGGCGGCGGCGGCTTCTTTGATGCAAGCATTTTTGCACTGTGCGGCCACGTCGCCGTCTCTGACATCTGTCGTCTCCCATTCGTCGGTCACGCCCCCATGGTCTATGGTCGCGCTGGGTTCTCGCTGGGCGCTCACCATCTACTCGATGCCTCAAATGCAACATCTGCCGCCTCTAGCTTCGCCTCTGCCGCCTCCGAGAGTCTACAAATTTAGGGCACACATCCAAAAAATACTCAAATATATCACTGCGTTGAGACCCCCCGTAGACTGACCTGGGTCTACCTCCGTCTACCTCCGTCTACCTTCTGTCTACCCAGGTAGACATATGTCTACCCTGACATGTCGGCATATGTTGGTCTACCTCGGTGTACCCCTGTCTACCTCCGCCTACCCAAGGTGGACAGCCTTCGGCTACCTCGGTCTACCTCGGTCTCCGTTGGTACACTCACCACATACAAACTTACATCACTAATTTGGGCTTTCCTGTGTCTGGGTGCCTCTCTCTTGCTTTGCCCTAGTTCTGGAACACCAGCAGATTTGATATCACGGCATTGCCAAATGTGCACAGACATTGACAGCGGTGGCAATCGGACCAAAAAATCACTCCATTTCCCTCTTCAATAGTCATGGCAACGGGTTGAAAGCTCTTTGGAAAAACCTGGCCTCGGTCTACCTTGGTCTACCTTGGCCTGGGTTTGTCTACCTCAATCTACAGGGTAGACAGATGGTAGACTCAGCTTAACCAGGTGTTGTACCCAACATGGACTCGGGTAGACAGACAGGTCAGTCTACCCTCTGTCTACCCAGGTAGACTGACCCTTGGTCTACGGGGGCCTCAACGCAGTGTATCTGAACAACGCTGGAGAGAGTCGCTACATGTAAAGTTAGGTCATGGAATCTCCGCTACGCTGCGCAGCACTCTTTCTACGCTCCCGCGCCTGCCTGCGCCGCTGTGCACCACCGCCGATGCCTCCCGTAACAGCGGCCTTGCGCGCACCCTGTACCCCGTTGGCGCTGGCCCTGCATTGTGAGAAGATTGAATCCATTCGAGCGCAACACATGCGGATATTCTCTCAACAGCGCCCGTGCGCGCCGTTGCTGATGCCTCCAATAGCGGCGCTGCTGCGTACCCTGCCTGAATTTGCGCCCGGGCGCTGTCGCCTTTACCACTGCTGCAGCTCTCGTCTGCTCCCAGCACGCCCGTGTCCACCTCCTGCGTGGAGGCGCTGTAGTGGTCGCTGGTCGCCCCCGCCGCCGCTGCCGTCCCGCCGGCGTGCCTGCACCTGCCTCCTTGCGCGGCCTGCATGCACCCTCCCACGTTGAACACCCCTCATGCACCTTCTTTCCGCGCCGCGCGGTCCCCGTCTCGTGCCCCGCTCAACCGGCGGGGATCGCTCCCCACCCGCTGGAAGCGCTGTACCCGTATCTACAGCAGCAGCACCCTACGTGGAGTTGGCATTTCTCTGGCTCGGCGCAGGTTCCGGGGGTTCTACGAGCTGCGCAGACGTCATGCCGCCAGTCCTGGTTGTTACCAACTCGGGAGGAACGGTATGGACATCGGGAGAAGAGAAAATGGTGGTATGTCATGGCCGCGGGCGAGTGCGAGGCCGTGGTGGGCACTGAAGATCCTTGGGGTACGCTTTATGCTGCCCTGCGACTGCTCAGTGCGCGCGGAGGCGGGGGCACACGTTCACCGAGAACGTGCGCGCCGCCTACCCTGGGTTTTTGTGTGGATCGCCCCCGAGTCCGGAGGCGTCGCGAGCCACCGTCGCCATCATTGCCTGCGCTGCCCCCGTTGGACTGGTGGCGGGGGCTCCTTCGTGGTACCCGTGTTGCTCTGCCGCCGATCTTGTGACATGCGCAGGAAGGCGACGCCGCCAATTTTTAGGGAGAGTAAGTATGGAAAGTGCCCGGGTAAGGAGGGTATTCCAGTTTGCGGAGACGAAAGAGAAGAGCAGGATCGGTGTCGTCCGGCAACTCCGTCACGCTGAGCGACTCGAGGCGGGCAACGTCGTCGTTGCGGTCGGACTCGGGTACCTGGATCCCCTGGACGCCAAACCTGGATCCTGACATCAAGGACTCTGTCGCTTCCAGTCCCATCCTCGCCACCCCTACAGCGGAGGCCACCGGACTCAGTAAACATTGCTTCTCCAACGGACGTCGGTCAAGCTCTGTGCCAAGCTCGTCTTTGTGTGCTTACTTTAATCCGATAGGCGGTTGGTACTGGTGTGCACTCGACAAGGAGACGCCTGGACCTGAGAAGTCTGATGCTTCCGGTCCCATCCTCGCCACCCCAGCTGTGGAGGTCACCAGACTCGGTAAACATTGCTTCTCCAATGGAGGTCAGTTGGGTTCTGTGGCGGGCTCGTCTTTGTGTGCTCACTTTGGGTCTGATAGGCAGTTGGTACTGGTGTGCAATCGACAAGGAGATACCTGATGCCGAGGACTCTATCGCTTCCAGTCCCCGCCTTCGCCACCCCTACCGCGGAGGCCACAATACTCAACAGTGTTGCTTCTCCAACGGAGGTTTGCTAGGCCTCTGGCCAAGCTCATTGTTGTGTGCTGATGTTTCGTCTGATAGGCCGGCTGGTACTAGTGTGCACTGGATAAGGAAACACCTGACAACCGAGGCCGGGGAGTCTACCCCTTCCAGTTAAGTCAGCAACCTCATTCGATAGCCACACCACACACTCACAATTCGCAGAACGGCATGTACCGCAACACTATCAAACCCCGCTCCCAATAGTGTCTCGCTCTCCTCCCTCCAGTATCCCTCTAAATGTGATTTTCGATAGTTCCAGTTCCTTCCCTATGTCAGGCCTCACGGCCGATGCCGACTGGTCGGCACTGTTCCCCGCGCAGCAACGGCTTTCTTCAGCTCAACGACAACGGCCCCATTGCAAGGGTTCAGCATGTTCCACGGTCTCCATTGCCTCAATTCGGTCCGCATGGTGCTTGAGGCTGCTTTCAATGTCTCGTCAATTTTCTTGTTTTGGTAAGTTTTCAAAGAATTCCTTGTAACTCAATTAGTTTCTACACTAATTTGGATAAGACCTACAGTATTATACGGCCGAATGGGATGATCAAATTTTGTTCGCTGCTGCAAATGCAAGCACAATGATTTTGTATCGATCTGAATCGCCAGGGGGAAGGTTTAGGTGTAATCTAATGACATACCAAAATTTACAATGCATACATGATGCCAGAGTTATATTGAACGGAAATACGGCCAAAAGTCGTTATCAGCTGCTTGACATGCCAATGGGATGCATCACATGACATCAGTATCTACAGTAAAAATACTCGAGCTTGGAGGACTTCTACTATTCCTTGTAGATAGAGGTGGCCATGTTGTTGGTCATTCTCGACCCGTAGATTACCATGAGAATGAGCGAGGGTGTCCAGAGCCCTTTTTTTGTGAGGGCGGCAAGCAAATCCCAATGGGGAAGGGCATGACGTGACCATCCCATTTGCTGATGTTTCACAGATTTCAATGGTTTCTGCTCCTCCAATGGCTTCGATATGTGTATGTCATACTTTATTGAGTAAATAATATGTTCTCAATTATTTTCAGAATTATTATCAACACTGTGCTGCAAATACTTGTAGATTGATCTGCCTTTTAATTTCACTTTTGGGCACTTTTTGGATTGATCTCATTATAGTATAGGATCACTTTCCCCTATGCATAATTCCTGTTACTAGACTGTATATAAGATTCCACCTAGTTGTAAATAAAATTCCGAGGCCAGACGACGTGTGCTTGAGGAGAAAACTGTGTTTGTCCCATTGGATGGTGGCGTCCCATTCAGCCGTATAACACTGGTTGGTGAGATTCAAGTTTTTCAGCACAATTTACGGTGAAAAATGTTGTTTGTTTTTTCAGACATTTTTCACCGAAAAAGGTAGTGAAAACTCAAAAAAAAAATTACTATTTTGTGAGTTCGAGGTGAAAATTCAAAAGTAAGCTCGAAGAGGTGAAAAGATTGAATTTTCACTGCTTTTTTCAGTGAAAAATATCTGAAAAACAAACAACATTTTTCGCCACAAATTGTGCTGAAAATCTTGAATCTCCCAACCAGTGTAATACTGTAGATAGATTTGACAGGCTAATTCATGTGCAATTAGTGATAGAAAGTGATTCATGAAAATATTATGTATTAGGTGATTTATGTTTTCAGACCATTTTTCCGTGCCGAATATGATCTAGCATGTCCAGAACATGTCACAGTGACCTAATATTTTCGGAGGGACTACATATATACTTGGTTAAACACATGATAGAGCCAGAAGTATGGTTCAATGCCAGTAACATTGCCCCACTCCCGCTCCTATCCCTGCCTTTATTCTCTCCAACTCCCCGGAGCAACCCGCACTGTTACAGGTAAATAATCCATTGCATCGCACAGGTAGGAAATATGAGAGCACAAGTATACCCTCAGCAAAAGAAAAATCAAATCAAATAATGGGTCCCACATTAAGCTAATTGCAGTACTTAGCGAAGGCCCACATGATTTCTTTCAGTTTTGGGCACTTTTTGATCCCTTGGAAAGAGTGACTCATATCTCACTCAATTCTTCATGGATTGAGGCCTGAAATGGCCCGTTACCTTGTGTTGATTCATACACAATTATTAATTGAAAAGATCAGAGGAAAATAGAAAAATTTGGGTCGTCTAGTGTATGGCCATCAGTACCTTGAAACTGACCTGGAAACTTCAAATCTCGTTAGAACAGCCTGAATTTCTGGAACAACATGTTTGCATACATTTTAACCAATGGAATAGAGCCTTTTCTGTAGTGTCTTTGGTATTTCACTTTTCAGTCCAAATCTTGTATGGTGCACAACTACCGGAGTTTGGCACTAAGATACCCCGAAAAAGTGTTGTTAGGATGAGTAACGTACTCCACCTCTTGCTGACCATGAAAACGCCTCGAAAACGCGTCAAAAGTGCGTCGGACGCGCTCCAAAAACACAGCCAACCTAACTCCAGGTTAGTATTGTCTTGTACCCTTTTCGTTTTATCTCATACCTTTCTGACTTGAGTTGCGCTTAGATCCTTTCGTCGGCTTGACTAGTGCTTCACTACTGACACCACCCAATCAAGTCCTCCGTGCTGAAAAGCAACAAGTAATTGAGCTGTACATATCAGCAGGTGTGTTCCACATTTGCCTTCATATTCCAGTGCCCTATGCTGGCCACCACTCTTTCATTGCCATGCATTATATACTGGACTTCAGGGCACACATTACTTCTTTGCGTTTCATTCTTACCTTCCCTTTCACCCAACTCACTTTTGTTTTCTTTCCAAAGCACATTTACACGTACTTGTGGTGGTGGTGGTGGTGGTGGTAGTGGTGGTGAGAGTCCAGGTAAGGAGCGTCCGTCGTCCTTTGACAATACGGCGACGGCTTGAGGCGGATTCCGCGGAGCGCTCGATGTTACGGTAAGTGACAGCTCGGGCGCTAAATAACTTGGGAATTTTGGGTTATGCAAAAAGAAAGGGATTCAAGTCACCACCGCCAAAAGATGAAGGGCATCGAAAGGTGACGGTTACGATTAGCCTGGGCTCCAGAGGAGCGTGGTGCAAGAACAGAGTCAAGTTTCTGGTGAACCAAAGGCTAGGAGGTACATGAGAGGCTCGAGTTGTAGTAGCAAATAATTTAGCCTGTGACCAGAAGGGTCAGAGAGAAGGCTACTTGAATAAGAGAAACATCAGACAAGTATTCCTTCACGAGCTGCACGGCCGATATCAAAGCTCATTGTGCTGAAGGATCTGCAACGGTTTGGCCGAGTCGAGGATGGGACCGACAAGCTCGCGGAACTTCTTGTAGTATGGGTTCTCTTGGTGGGTTTTGAGGTCCTGGACAAATGTTCATCAGTTTGAGATGTCGAACGTGGCATGGGCCCTTCAGCGACTCACGCCTGCGTCCTCATACCGCTCGACGATGGACCACGCAGTAGGATCCTGCGCGTCCTGCATCACGAACCAGTTGATGGTCCCCTTGTCCTTGAGATAGGTCTGCGAGGCCTCGATCAGTATGTCCTTCATCTCGGCCTCCTTTCCAGGTTGGGTCCAGAGGTGCACGACGAGGGTGAAAACCATTGTATGTTGGTGGGTGTGAAGATGTAGGAACGGAATTCGAAGCGTCCTCTTATAGTGCGGGCCGGCGTCCGTTCGGCGTCGAGCGGATCGGAAAGATGCCGGACAAAAGAGGCAAAATAGGAAGGAGAAAGAGAGAAGAATCTTATCGTCCTTCTAGATGTGATGAAAAATGCACAAGTCATCCGATAGACGTGGTCTCATGACGGTGGGAGCACGTCCGGAAGATTCCGGTGAAACCAAAGCGTTAGGCAGTGGTACATGCAGGGCTCGTAGATATTAAATTAGCCGGGCGGATGATTATGACTTGGCACTGATGGTGCTATCGAGTTCTTTGTTATAAAAAATCTTCATCGGCCTCTGGCGGTCGAGGAGGGCCCGAAAAACTTCGGGAACTGCTTGAAATACGGGTTCGCATTGTGGGTTTCGAGGTCCTGGGGAAATATAAGTGAGAGATACGGGGCCATTAAGTGTCGAGGATTCACACTTTTCTCCTCATAGCGCTCGACGATACACCATGCAGTAGGATCTTTCTGATCCTGCATTACGTGTCAAGCGATGGTGCCCTTGTCTAAACTTACCCGAGTGGCTTGGCTGAATGGCTTGTATGTTCGAGAATGGTAAAGAGAAATGCGCGCAACGAGCGCGAGGCGGGGAGAAACGAAATGTCCCTCCCTGTGGTCTCAAACCCCGCTACCTGCGTAGGAGAACGTTAACCTTGCACCTCCTGCTGGAAAGTGCCCGCCTGGTGGTGGAAATGCACCACCGCGGAATGAGAATGGTCTGCGAGCGGAAAGGGAGACAGCATCCGGCGCGGACGCCGATGGCGTTCCCGTAAATGGTGAGCATCTTTAGCGAAAGAATCGGCTCGGATGGAGATCGTCGGGCGAAGAGGTTGCTGCAAAAGGAAAAGAGGTCGGTAACAAAGATCATTTGGTTGCGGCAAAAGAAAAGACGAGGTGGAACACGAGAAAAGAGCTCAGCGACGAGAGAAGGGGGTGACGAGGACAATCACTACACGTCCTAGTAAAAAATAACGGCGATAAAGAAAAGTCGAAGAAATCATCGTCGCAAGGCACAGCCACATCCCAACGACGAGCAGCTTTAGGACGACAAGGAGCGGCTAAGAGCACCCCACAGTTACGCGGGTGGTGCATAGAGGTATCGAGCTCGTGTTGATATAGTCGGTAGGAAGATTGAGGCAATAGTAGTGAAATGCGAAGTGAAGTGCGAGCTCAGTCGTCCGTCAGAGTATGCACCGACTCATTCGTCCGACGTCCATGTAGCGAGTGACGAACAACGATGGGGGAGGGCACGGGTGGAGAAACAAAAAAAATCCCGTAAGCGGGAATGCATGTCCCGCCTTTTTTCCTTGCCACTCCTCTGCCCTCTCACAGCAGGACCAGAGTTTCAGCGAGATCGCCGACATCTGCGAGCTCCACATGAAGAAGTGCAGTTCGAGTTCGCAGAGCATGGTGCACGGAACTCGAAGGGCAAGGGTAGAAAGCCCAGATGGGACGGCCGCGCAGCGGGTACGGCGTGTCAAAGAAGGCTGAGGCGACGTCCGCGTATCCACAGGCAGACGCGCGACTCTGACGCACGACCTCCACCACGCAGGGAAATTCCCACTCCGCAGAACCTCTCGCACAGAAAAGAAAAGACAGGCCAAAGATCGCTACTCACCGACGAAACAACTGACCACTCCCACCGCAGTGTGTGGCCCTGGCCAGCGCCAGTCGCCGAGCCGCCGAGAAAGGACTGGTGGTAGTGGTGCTTGAGGGCAAACCGCGCGTCGTAATCCTGGTAGTGCTGTGCCTAGGTTTCAGGCGCGCCTTCGTGCGCAGCGTCGCGATGCTCGTGCTGTGGGAAGCGCTTGATGCGCATCGCGGTGGGGACGGAGGAAGAGGTCGCATTGGATGGCGGTGGTGCAGTGCTGGTCCTCTCGAAAGGCGCACAGCCTGCCGCGGGTTGAGGTCCGTGACGAGGGCGTCAGCGTCATACATGCTGGTAAAGAGAGGCCGAATAGGAGAGGGAATGAGAACAGAGGGAAAGGTGGAGTGAGGGATAGGTGGACGGAAGAGCGGCGCGTGTAGCGCGCAAATGTGAGAGCGGAGTCAAAGCGCAATTGCCAAGGATCCGCAGTCAGCGATGGAGGGCAAGTACGGTGGGCGTGCGCAGAGGAAAAGGGGGTAGAGGCGAGAAAGGATGGAAGACGAGGGCCAGGGTTACGAAGGGAAGCGCGAGGCGGATGGTGGAATGGGAAGGGCGGTGCGAGCACGAATGTAAAGACAGGATCATCAGTGGATGAGAGAGAGGAGTGAGGGATGCGATGGAGAAATGAAGGCGGGTGGATCATAGTGAAGCAGAAAAGTGCGGGGGCGTACGCGAGGGAGCAAGGAGGAAAGGGAAAGGAAGAGTGGATGGTGAGTGTATGAAAGGCGCGAATGGAAAAGCTCCGTGCGACAAGTTGGCGACAAGTCCAAGTCCACTGCAAAGAGGAGCCAAAAAGAACCATATACGCCCTTCAGCATCCTCGTACCCGTCGACGTCCCGTTACGCGGAGAGCTGTGTGTGTAAATGGGGCGCACTCATAGAGTTGCGTCGCGGAGGGTGGACTCGCTTAAATTTGCCGAGTGACCATCTGATGAAAGGCGGTATCTGATGCAGTTGCTCACATTCCGCATCCGCTCCACTTCCCGATCTGGACATGTATCGCCACGCTGATTGCGGCATGGAGCGGCAAAGTGTTCCCATGCCGTGAACAGCCGTGATGCCGCTTCCTACATGGCAAATACAAAGTAAGTAGTCGTATATTCAATGTAGGCGTGCAGTACCAGTCACCATGGTCATAAATCATGTTTAGCTCGTCTGTACTCACTGTATTTTTGGACTAATTGTTATAAACTCCCCCCCGCCCTGAGCAGCATTAGGGATTTTGGCAGACGGCGAAGTCGTAAATCATTATCATCAGTCAAAATATCCTGCAAAATGACATTTATTGGCCACGAATCGACCACTAGGTTCACGATGAGGGAGATAATATGTTATGTAGGGGTTGGGGTAGGTGTATGATGGTGTAATCTGAATATGAGGAACAGTCGAAGTCGTCGAAGTCATAGGATGAGTATAAGGGATAGTCCAAGGCGCGTTCGGAGGTGCAGTTGCAACAGGCGGTTGCGAATGTCGTGGCGTGGGATGTACGGTCAAAGTTTGCGGGCGATTGCGAAGCAGTTGTTGCCCTGGTAATGCAAGTATCAGCTCATGTACCATGCACAATTTAGAGGGAGTTGCACGCACTTCTGACGTTTGTCCGGTCTATCCTTGGCCTTCCCGCCACTGCTCGCTCCCCCACCATACGCCGCGTCTCCAGCGGCCTTGCGCTTCATCTTGACAGCGGGCATCATTGACTTGCGTGTTTCCTGCCATCCGGATGTCGCGCTTGGTGCAATATGAATTGATGATGGAAGCACGCCGCTGTTGTCGGTTTCAATAAGCATGGCATCCAGAGCTGCCTCAAGATTGGGGAGTGACGATGTTCCCTTTCGACCGGACCGGCGCAGACGAGCGGCCAGTAATTCCATCTTTTCTGCCAGAAGAATCAACGGGTTGCGAGCGGGGGTTTCATGGTGTAGAGCCAGCGGTGGGGACGGTGTTGGTGATGGAGCTGAAGGATCCGGAACTTGGGAGGTCGCTGCGGCCCGGTCGCTTGCCTCGTCAAACAGCCGCTGGACCGCACAGATGTGTTTACAGTATGCGATGAGCGGGAAGTCCAGGCAATTGCAGGTGTAGGTGTCGATATCGACCTCGTAGTATTTTGACGGGCTGGACTGCGATGGCACCAGATATTTGGTCTCCTCGACCTGTTCGATATCGTCCTTGACATAGACTTGACTCCGTCTCTTGATGTCTTGGCGCTTCTTTACCTCTACGTCGGGTCCCTCGAAGCCAAGATCTTGACGGCGCTGTTTGAGCGAATAGTATGGGAGGACCCGCTCGACGAGGATATGAAGGAGATGGTCGATCCGCCGATTCCGCTTTCCCTTGCAAGAACTTCCCTTTCAAAACGTGATGCCACCTGGAGAGGATGTGGTCAGTATCGGGGCAGAGTGTAGCTGTAGATCACATACGCTTCAACGAGCATGTTTGTGTCACACATCTCGAAAATGGTACGTCCCTTGCGCGATGAAGCAGACCACATCCGGACGACAGTATCAGGCATCCAGTAATCTTTGAGGTACGTCACAAATTTCGGTGGAGCCGCATGCTGTATCTGGAGCCATGTGCGTTTGAAATCCATCTCGTCATTCATCCGAACCCATTTCTTGAGAAGCTCCCAGAGTTCGGGATATTCTGTAATCTTGAAGTGCTGCTGCCAGGCGTGGAGGACGTGCCACCAGCAAAGCAGTATAAAGGAACTGTAGCTGGCACGGCAAGCATTGATCTGGGCGTTGTCGAAGTCGGTCATGATATATCGTGGGATAACCAGAGGAGATTGAGCGCGAGTCAGCTTTAGGAAATATTGGATCGTTTGTTGACATCCTTTGGAGGCGAGCATCCAAGCGACGGGAATACCATGGGTCCAGTGGTCTCGTACAACAAGTGTCGTGAGCTGCAGATTTTCGTACATGGTGACGTTGTGTGTCGCGTCAATGCAGAGAATTGTGTTGCCATATCTCCGAAACATCTTCCGCTGCCATCCGGTTTGGACCATGAGTGTAAAGACGTCTGGAGCCAGATATGAGTTTCGAGGAGGTGGATCTGTCTTTGATTTAAACCCTAGTAGGTGGCCGTTGGCACGTAGGCGCTCAACCCAGAGCAGAGTAGATCGGCCGTCATCAGAATTGAGCTGGATGTCCTCAGCCTCGATGTCTTTCTCGATTCGTCGGATGTCGCGTAGTTGGATGAACTCGGTGCGTACGGGGTTACTGGTGTCTTCAAGGTCGTCATCAGATTGGGTGTTGTTTGCGGTAAGCCCCGCGGTGGACTAGTTCCAACTAGAACTCGGTGTTAGTAAGTAGACATCGGTAGAGAATAGATGACGAACAATATGATTTGGCGCGACCTTCAGTCGCAGCAGTCCGGCGATATACTCCCGGGTCTCTTTAGGAATACGTGTGAATGGCAAGTTCGCCTTGTGGATTGGATGGTTATGTGTGTCGTGGTAGCTCCCCAGCATTGTTGTCCTTCCCGGATATTGCTTGACCGTGACGGCACATTCGCATCCAGTATTTTTGTTGCCCAGCTTCTGTGACCTTTCTGGATGCTTCTTGACATAGACCTTCTTCCCGCCAGTGCCTTGTCTTGAGCATACATACCGTGTCTTGACTTCAAAGGCAGGCAGCCCAGGTTTCCTGTTCCCCAGACGAAGTTCGATACAGTTCTTGAGTTCTTCGTCGGCTCGCCAGCGGTGAAACTCTTCCAGACTCTCCCAGCGATGTGTAAATTTGTTGCTCGCCATGTCGTCTTCGAAAGTACCAGGTCCTGGAGTGGAGCGGAAGACAGAATATGACGAACTTGGTGTCGGAGCATCTGTGGCAGCCGTAGAGAAAGAAACTGGACTGGAGACAGTAGTATCGAGTTTGAATGAGCCCAGGAAGTGTTCCATCGCGTGCAGGGAACACGGTGTGGGTAGGCGTGGATGTGGAAAGCAAGAGAGGTTTGAGGCACGTGAGCGCAGCGACCAATTAATTGCAGCACGATGCCGACCAATTATATTGCAGCACAACAACGACTTGAGTTTGCTTAACACAAGGAGAGGAAGAGAATTGAATGCAATTTAATCCAGGGTACAAATCCGTTATATAGTAAATCTAAGTATAGAGGAGTAGTCGGTGTATATAATGTAATGTAGCTATTTCTTCCATGGCATCAGCACCGCGGGGAAGGGGGGGACGCCAATCCTGGGGAGGGGAGCGAAAGGAAGCTTGTACTCGTATCTAAGGAGCGGGAAAGGGATGGAGGGGTAGACGTAGTTATGCGACGCTTGTAGGCACGACGCGGTGGCGTCCTCGGCTCCTGCTTGATGCACGTCGCAACAACATAAATCTCGTCATCTGAATCGCTGGTCAGGTCAATAACCGATTGACGGCGTTTGCGGGTGGCGGGGGGAGGAGAGGTTGACACACGAAGGGGGCGGAGGCGATGAAGGGCGAGATGAGGAAGACGAAGACAGCAATGATGGATGAGAGGATGGGCGGAGAAGGGGAGGCAAGATGAAAACTTCCAGCCAGGAACTTGCGGAGGTGACGAATATGTTCATCTTCGCCTGCTCCCAACTACGCCGATCCTGCGTATCAGCAAGGGCTGGTCCGTCGTGACTGTGTGGGCATAGGTAAGAGGGATGCGCATCCACGATTGATAGTGGATGGAATAACACTCGACATGGCTGTCGTTGTGAACAAACTCGAGGCAGTGAGCGAGTTGGACACTGGGCCAGGTATGCGACCACTCCGGACGGTCCTGGACCGCGGTGACGGTAGCGCTTCTGTGCTTGATGCTCCAATAGATAAGGACGATCCGGCGTGTAGGCGGAGGGAGGAGGGAGCGACTGGACGAGGCGACGGGCAGGGATGGTGGAGAAGGTGGGGGTGTAGAGTCTTCGAATGCTAGGGAGACTGCCAGTTGCTTGTCCATGGCCTCTTGAGATTGGGTAGGGGAGGATGGAAGGGAGGGAAGCGATGCCAAAATGCGGCTTCTTCTTGGAGACGATGGAGCTCAGCGAGTCTAGCGGCGTTGCTGGTCTGTCGGATAGGAGCGAGGGCTTCGGCAGAGAGAGCGCTGAGATGGGCGAGGAAATGGGGGGATAGAGTCCTGTCGTTGTGTGTTAAGCGGGCGGGGGCAGAAGTTGGCAATGACCTCGTGTTGGACGTTGTGCGGGCGGGGGGTGGAAGTGCGTACGGCAGAGGTTGATACAGCAAGGAGCGGGTGGGGTTGGGTCTATGAACACGGCAAGGAGTTGGGTTGTGGGTGCGACAGACAGTGTGGTCGACACATGGAGCTTGGGCATCCTTGGTTTGCGGGCTTGCTGCATACTGATCTATCAGTGCAGCGTGGACGTTTGGGCGGGGGTTCAGTAGCTGGAGCGAGACCAGGGAGAATTGAGGCGGCGGATGCTCCTGGGACAACGCCTCTGTCAACCAATGCCAGCGAGTTAGGTGACTTGGATGGAAGCACTGGAAGATAGTTTCAGCAACAGCGAGATACTCAGGGGAAAGAAACTACACACCGCGAGAAAGTAGCGACCATGGTTCTCGCCACCGTTGGTGCATTTCTTGAGCGGAACTCGCCGTTTACAGATAGGGCATGAGAAGGTGCGCGGGCGGTCGATATCGACATTTGGGCCAAAAGTCATGGTGCAACTGGTGGGCAGGAAGAAGCAAAGGCGTTGGCGAGTTGGAGGGACGGAAGCAACAGTGTCGCGCTTGTGTCGCGCTTGTGCTTGTTTGCCTCGCGGTGTTCGGGATCTCGGCAGAAAGACTTGAAGAGCCGGGCTGCCGAAGACAAGGTGGCAGTGAGTCTTCCCAAAAGGAAGTGGAGTAGATGCGGAATGTCTCGAGTGATCTGATGCTATCAACACAGCCACGTCCTTTCTCAATCTTTCCCCACTTCTCAGGTCGCCAACTCGAAGTGCTCTGGCTGGAAAGCTTTCACGCTATACTTGGCTCGTACGGCTGATGAATCGGCAAATGCGACTGTCTGCCTGCGTACACCGCCAATGGTCCGACACCGTGCGACACGTGGCACGGTCGACAGCTGGATTCGATATGCTGAACACATGTTGTCAAAAACTGGCGGCTAGCTGATACCAGTTGCCACCGAATCGGGATTCCAATGACCGTCAACAAACTTCATTGGACCGCCTCAAGATGAATAGATTTCAGACAATATTTTACATCCACGGGCGAAATCCAGTATCCCAAACGGTATTCCACCTGTCTAAAAGCGTCGCGAAATGATGCTCCCTGAAAGTCTCAAATTTAGTCTGCCACGCCAGCAGACTCGGAGGAGCAATGTCGGGCCTATTCCGGCAATCCTCCAAAGTGCTCCGCAGTTGAAGCGCTCATCCTATAAAGCGCTGTAGTATCGCACGATATCTCCTCGCATACATGATGCTTCTGACGTGGCTTGTCTCGTTCGCAGTGGTCGGATCCGTCCTGGGCGCGAAAAGCGCGGGCCAGATCCCCATTCGCGGGGGCATCATTGGTGGTGTCTCACCGACACAAACGACGCCGGTGAAGACGGAGACGCTGAAGCCATTTGCGGCGACTCCGGGCGCGCTGCGCGTGGTAGAAAACTCCGGGATTTGTGGTGTGTTCCCACCTTGTCGTGACATTATCTCACTGATGGACGATGATCAGAAACGACGCCTGGTGTATTCCAAGCGTCCGGCTACGGTGATCTGACCGCGACGGAGAGCATATTGTACATGAATCTCAATTCATTCGCCCTCCGTTTGCTAATATATTTGCAGCTTCTGGTACTTTGCGGCGCGAAACAACTCTGCTACCGCAACCGCTCACCCTCTGGTTCAACGGCGGAGTGCGAATTCTCTTGAATATTTTCACCCTTCCCGTGCTAATCTTCTGCAACCAGCCCGGGAGCTCGAGCATGCTCGGGCCCTGCAAGAACTCGGGCCCCTGCCGCATCGCCAACGACAGCAGCTCCGTCGCGCTGAACCCCTTCTCCTGGAACAACAATGCGAACCTGCTGTTTATCGACCAGCCCGTCGGCACGGGATTCTCGCACGGGAATACGAGCGTCGGGACGTCGCAAGCCGCTGCAGCGGACGTGTGGACATTCCTCCAGATCTTCTTTGAAGGACTCGCGCTTTTCGAACCTCGCCGCGAATGGTCTGGCGATTTGGACCGAGTCGTGCGTCTGGCGCCTTTCCCGGTTTGAATGGTCAGACTAATACCAGATGAAGATACGGAGGCCCACTACGGACCGACGTTTGCCGCGTACTTCCTTTCCCAGAACGCCCGCCATCACCGCAGGCACCGTCAGCGGGCTGCACCTCAACCTCGAGACACTGGGCATCGGCGACGGGCTCACCGTGCGCTCCCCCTTGTCTTGTTGTCTCTGATACGCGTGTTTACTCGCATCGTAGGACCCCATCACGCAATACGCGGGGCTATATTACGTACGCGGGCACTAACCCCTACCAAGCGCTCGTCCCTACCAACTACATCACAACCGCGAACCTGTCCTGGGACACCCCGTATACGGATGCAAGGCCCGCGTGAGTGCCTTCCACCCAATGTACTATTTTCAAGGGATTGACGAGGGATGCAGATCCAGGCCTGCTACAACAGCGCCGGCTCGAACTCGAACGCGTGTGCTCACGGCGCGCAGAGCTTCTGCAATAGCGACATCCTTACGGTGCTCATCGGCGGTATGAGTGCGTTTATCTTCTGGGACGATCTAACGGCTGATATCAAGCATAGATGTTACTACGTCCCCTCAGGCTCACCCGAACCTTACCCACCGGACATCAGCTCGTATCTCGCGTCCATTCAGACTGAGATCGGGGCAGAGGTGACTTGGCAACAAACGAACCTCCAAGTGTACGACAACTTTGCGAATACCGGTCGGTAGAATCTGTTTCCCCTGATCAACCGTTTATGGAGCGTATTAGGCGACTGGATGCGCAGCTCGCTCCCCGACCTTGAGCTCGTCATTAACTCGGGTGTGCGCGTCCTAATCTACGACGGCGACGCCGTGCGTTCCCTCCCCGTACTTATTGTCCTGCGCCGTGTGTACTTACGCACATTTCTTCCATAGGACTACATCCTCAACTACAACGGCGTCGAGGCTATGGTGATGCTCCCTTCCCTATCTCCAAGGGAGAGTTTTCCGTACTGACGCCTCAGAACAGATCGCGTCGATGAACACCAAATTCAGTGCGCAGTTCAACCAGCAGGTCTTCGCACCCTACACGGTGAACGGCCTCCTCGCGGGGCAGTTCAAGACCGCGGGGACGTTGTCAGTCATCCCGTTGTTCATGTCTGATATTTATCCTCTAACATCCATCGCAGCTCGTACGTCCGTATTTACGGCGCCGGGCACGAGGTGCCCGCCTACAAGGTTCGTCGCTTGCGCCGCCAGTGGTGTAGTGCTGACTTTATTTTCCTGCTAGAACGGGTCATTGGCAGTGGGACAGGGGGCGTTCCAATTCTTCTCGCAGACGATGGCGAACCAGTCGTTGTACTCGACATGAGGTACGGTGATTTCTACACGAGCATCGTGTTAGATTGGGTTCAATGCATGGAGATTCTTGTATCTAATGAATAAGGCCTGGTTAGGAATGCCCGTGCGTTGTGTGAGGACGGAGATTGTCTCGTGTCCAAACGCAGTCAGGAAAGACGAACGTGAGCTAGATCGCCAATAATGGATGACACGAGAGCGAAAGTGGACGGCATATGAGTCTGAAGTACCAACGAGGTGCAGAAGTCATAGACTCAATGACAAAACACCCATGTGAAAGTGAAGCGACTGATTCAGATTACTGTAAGCGGAATTTTTGGTATTCTCGCAGTATCTATCCCGTTGCGTGGATGATGTGCAGGTGACCGGATAGTCTGACGTCGGAGTTGCTGTAGTATAAGTCGGCCTGCGCCTCCTCTATTATCTGTTTAACCCCAGATACAGGACAAAACCATCGATCCCAGAAAATTTGAATAAAAAAAACACCCAAGCAGAAAACATGCGTTTGGTGGGAGTCGAACGCACTCTTCCCCTTGAAACGACAACCTAACAACGTATGTTTCGAGGTAATCCCCACAGACCCAACAGAGGCTTTGACGTTTGAGCGGGTAGGTCAATTTAGACTATCACCACTGTAAGTCCCACCAGGATTCGGAATAAAATGCAACTTACATGATTTTTCCACTCGTGTCAATGTAGTTTAACTTTCCAGGATTTATGTGGTCTTGCAACGGCAATAAGACGGAAAGAAGGGTTATCGATTTACGAAGTTGACGTGTGAGTGTAGATGTAGATGCAGAAGCAGACTGAAGGCAAAAAAAAGGTGGACTTTGGAGAAAACACCACCCCTGAAATATTTCCTTAACATCACAATTTCGAGGAGATCCCCGGGAGTCACCAAGGCTTCTGTGCAAGAGATGCGAAGTGGTTGATTACTTGGCAAGGTCCACAGTATGTGAGTATGTGAGTACAACGGTCGGAGAGGTCCTGGTTGAAGGCAAGTTGAGCTGAATTGAACATCAGTTTCCAGTCAAGATTTCTTTTGTATGAGGCTGTGCGAGGCTTGCAGTGCAGTCAGAATGGCAAGCAGTGTTGCAACCTTCCCACCTTCCCGCGCGCGCAGCAGCCCCAACTTTGCGAGGGAAGCGGATCAGAGTTGGAGCGATGGAGGTCCGTGGTGCCGACGGTGTTCGCGTCCTTTTCGCCTCAATTTTGTGCACCAGAAAATGAAACAGCAAGGTGAAATCGGCCCCGGAATATGTACCCTGAACGCCTTCTCATTTTCAACTTCAACCAAGCTTGGCATCACTCCGAATATGTTGCGAAGTAAGTTACCGTTGTGATGGCCGGATGACAGCTCCCCCATCGGCCTTCACCACTGGCACGTCGACCAGGCGACTTCTTCCTTTTCTTCTTCTCACCACCATAATGCGGCGGACGAACCCTCCAATACGGTCGACCTGCTCGCAAATGCGGGCCTACTCGTTACACCTATACTTTAAACCGGTCCCTCTCGCTGCCCTCAAAGCCTGTTGAACGGATGGACGAGTACTGGGGCCCGGAGGCGGAAAGGAGAGTGAGCGTGTCGTTTCCCGACGGAAATAAACGCCCGTACGATGTGAAGCTACCACCGCCGCCGCAGAACGCAGAAGCCGGCGCCGGGGTACGGGTACGGGTTCTGGCCCGGGAAAGTCAGCAGCCCGTCTGAACGACCGAATCGGCTGCTGGCGGAGGCGACGAAAAGGGATGCAGTTGTGAATGCGTTCAAGGTGCGTGCGGGCTCTCATTCATTCCAATGTCAATCTTC
Organism: Mycena olivaceomarginata; assembly: GCA_029378375.1. NCBI lineage: Eukaryota > Fungi > Basidiomycota > Agaricomycetes > Agaricales > Mycenaceae > Mycena > Mycena olivaceomarginata. The sequence continues at coordinate 96,181 of JARKIC010001375.1, read as the reverse complement.
CTCAACGCGTTTGCATTAGTATCACACAGTATGCATAGTCCCGCATACGAAACCGACGCCATGGGCGACGACGAATATCACCCCCTCTCGCACCGTGGCTCCAACCTCGCAGTGGCGGTGGCATCGGATATCCCGTCTTCGACGCGCTCGACACCATGCTCCTCATGGGCCCCGCGCTAGACGCGGAGTACAAGCGCGCGCATAAGTGGGTCGAGGAGAGCCTGGTATTTGATAGGAACGGGCGCTTTAGCACGTTCGAGACGACTATCCGCGTCCTTGGCGGCCTCCTCTCTGCGTACTAACCCTCTCCGCCCGCGGGGATGAATTGTAATTACACACCATGCGGCGGACTTCAGGGACAGAATGCTTCCTATATTCGAGAGCAAGTCCGGGCTGCCCGCTTCCTATGTTAACCTCGGTGCGTCCCGCCACTACGCCTCTCATCTTCACTCTGTGGGACTTGTATTTATTGCTTTTTAGGCGGGAAGAGCGCATCGCCAGGCGGCAGGGTGTCGATTAGCGAGGTGAGGACGCTGCAGTTGGGGTTTCGGTCTATTTGGCGGAGGTGCAGGCTTGCCCACATTCTTTCTCCTTCTCCTCCCTCTTGTCCTTTCCCTTTTTCTTTGGTTTTACGCCTGTTAACGAGATGGACTATGTAGATCACCGGTCGCACCACCTTCTGGCACAAGGCCGAAAAAATAATGCAGGTCGTGATTAAGGTGCGCATACCGAATGGGCTGGCGCCGATTGATATGAAGTGTGTTTGTCAAACTCAACTATTATTATGACTGGGGCAAGAAGGAAGCTGATGATGAAATGATCTTGTAGCCGGGACGGCACCTTCCCCCGATCCGGATAAGGCTGGGAAGTAATGGCGATAGCTATTATGAGTATTTCTGTGTGTGGTTCGCATGGGTCCGTTTTTTATTGGCTAACACGGTCATGCAGGAAACAATACATTCAAACTGTAAGTAGGCTTTTTGCGTTTAGTCTTTCGAACTGAACGAGAAACCAAATCTAACTCTTAACTTGGATTGTGTACCACCGAACGGAGCCGGTATATCTACAGGTTCGTTTAAATTTCTTCCCCCACTTAACTTTCTTACCACGAACGCGCGCTCACTCCATTCATTCATTCGCGCCTGCAGATGTACGCCGACGCGATGCAAGGCGTATACGATAACCTCGTCTTCAAGACGCCAAGGGACGAGCTCACGTACATCGCGGAGCTGCTGCCGCTGGCGGAGAAGGACGGGAAGACGTGCGTTGAGTGTTTCTTTGTGTTGCGTTTCGAGAGAAGGGGAGACTCGAGGCGCGTTCGGAGTGTTGAACCGATGCATACCCCGAGCTTTTATACATTTGCGGTACGCTGCTCTCATTGGTTCATCGGCCAAGCATTGCAGCACCTCGTTCATTGTGCGTTCAGTTGAACATCTCACGCTGAGAACGGGTATTTACAGAACAACGTTCTAACCTGAGGAAGGAACTCACTAGGGACGGCATTCGGTACTCATTCATTCGGGTTCCCATTCTGGTTCTCGCAGCAGATGGAAAAATAGATTCCACTTAGTGAACAGCCGCAATCGATGGCAACCCCACCATTCCAAGGACTTCTCAAATCCGACCATCTTTGGGACGGAAACCCTGGGCAACTTGGGGCCATTTCTAGGCTCCTTGGAATGCCCTATTTTTCCTGAACGCAGCGATTAACCCGTGGGTATTCTTCACAGAACGTGGGCTGTCCCTTCCGATTATATCCAAGGTTGTCAAAAATCTTCGAGCCACGAGTTACAACCCTAACTATATTGACCGAACTCTAAGGACAATAGTCAACAATTTAACAATCTAAAACGTCGCGGGTTCCCATTGCGCCCTTCTCCTGCCGCCATCTCACAAATCAGGTCAAAAACCAGACAATACCGTGGCGACAGAGACCGGGGATGTCATCACAGCCCAGACGGCATAGCATTGGAGCACCCACTCCGTGACGACGTAGTGTGTTCCGCTGCCATCAACGCGTGTAAGGACCATGTGCGATACAATATCGCACCAGCACCCAATTCTGCACGCGCAAACGTCGCAGCACTTGTCTTCTGTTGCGATGATCGCAGCGCGTCGAATCGCGGATGCACGTGCCATCGCGCGACAACCAACCACATCCGCAGGGAGCCCTTCGACAGCATGAATTTCGTCGCTCGCGTCAGCGTCCAGTGCAGCTTTGAAGGACGCCATGCAGGTCGGGCAGAGTTCCGGAAGCTCACTCTCAGAGATTTCTGGAGCGGGATAAGGAACGTATGCAAAGGATGAACGATTTGTAAGTCTGTGAGAGGTCGTATCCGTTGTCAAGCGATCCCAGGCGTTTGACACGTCCAGCAGGGGGAATCTGCCAAGACAACTTGCTGTACAACCATCTCCGCTATACTTCGCACTCTCGTGCTCGTCGAGCGCGATATCCGGCGGCTGTATTTAACGAAGCGCTCCCAATCCGATAACGCTCGCTGAACCCGCCCCGCTGATGCACCACACGCGCGTTGTCGCCAAAGGGTATTTTCCTCGGCGTTAGAGGCGCAGAGGCGTCTCGCAATTGCAATCGACGACCGAGGTGGCAAATATACAGTGCAGATTGTCTCTACGATGCCCGCAGCCGCGGCATACATCACCGAGGACATGAGATTTGATGTTGCCAGATCGTACAGTAGGTCGTGCGTGTTGGAGACGAGGAGTCCGACAAAAGACCCGACCTTACTGTCCGTGTAGACAGCGGGACCCTCGTATGAGTATGCACAAAGGGATGTACTGTCGGCAACGAGCGCTGCAACCCAGTCTGCCGGGGGGATGGCCTTTGGCCCAAAGTTCGCCGAGCCAGCCCGTCTCGCACCCATTTTTCCTGGATGGGGCGCACGTACTGCTGCAGGTCGTAATTCAGCAGTGCAACGAGCGCCACACCCTGCATCTGAGTACCCGCCGCCGCGGTATGGCGTTTCGCGATATCCATGGCGTCTGTGAATCCATGGGCAATGCCTCCGCGCGATCCATGTCAAAATCGACGGCACCGAGCGAGTCATGGCATCGCAGTCGTCACGGTCGTCGCGGGAGATGCTTTTGCGCTGCGTCCCGAGCCACCCAAAGGACACGCACGGACTGAGGGCTCGAACCCGGTGTTGGACCATGTGCGCTGGACGGAAGCGTATTCAACGCTGGACATCCAAGCTTTGCCGCCGAGATTTTTTGGTGCAACGTGATAGAGGAGTCTTTGTGTGCACTCATGACAAGATGCGTAGGAGAAGATCGAGTCGTGGCGTTGGGACGTATGGTATCGTACATTTTGATGCTCGTGAGCACGTCGGTTACCAGAGGACTGGGTAAAGATATGGTGGGACATATGTTCGACAGGCAACTCCAGCCAGCGAAGTATCCGTCGGTGAGGATTGCGCGCCGGACAATATTGACCACGTAGGTATTCCTCACATGGACAGACATGGTGAGATACTCGGAGCCGAATGGGAGCCGCCTCTGTAACAGCATCGACATCGGACACTTCTACAGTTCTTTCGTCTGAACAGATGGTTAAAATGGTCTCCAGGAGATGAGAGTTGAACGCCGGCTTCGGTCGCCTGAGGTCGTGGTTGTGGTATCCATCGCTGGGCACTGGTCGTCAATGCTGTGTGGGTGCTACAGCTGGGTATTTGACGACTTACCGAAAGTCCACAAGATGGGAGAATGTGGCAATAGAACGGGGTATAGGGGAGAAAGTACGCTGTATTCGAAGTAATTGCAAGCTTATATACAGTAAAAAGAAATGTAATACTTCGAGAGTTGAGACGAACCGAGAACAAGGTACAACTTGAAGCATAGGAGGTAAGAATGAACTGGAATTAGTCTTATTAATTATATAAGGTCGGTAAGTCGGTAAGTGATGGGCTCGAGCCCGAGACACCGTGAATGGGTCGGTGTTACCGGCTTGAACAACACTCCCCTCAAGCCAGAATAAGTCCAAGGCCATGAGCGAAATGCTTGGCCTTTGCGCTCGGCAGTGCTTGGTAAGTGCATCTGCGAGCATGTCGTCTGTAGGGCAGTAGAGCGAGTCGAATGGAGCCGTTTTAGATAGCATAGCGAATGAAATGGTATCGTATGTCGATGTGCTTGTGCGGGCATGGAATTGACCTAGTTCCGCATGTGCGAGAGCGAGTGCAGATTGGTTGTCGTCATAGGGATGAATAATTCCGAAATGAATGACGGGTCCACATGGCTTCCTTCCCAGCATAGGTTAGCGCGATGTATTCGGCCTCGGTGGTTGATAGAGCGACAATATCCTGCTGTTTTGATGACCAGGAAACAGCCCCACCGTCAATGAGGAACGCATGGCCAGAAATTGCCTTGCAATTTTCCAGCGACATGCCGTCTGCATCTGCATACCTTTCCAGCCCTCTACCAGCCGAATCTCCTCCATAAGTCAATCTCCAGGTGCGTGTGCCCTTCAGACACGCCTGGCAGCGTTCCAATGCACAAGTCCAGGGTTGGCATTAAATCTTGACAGAACTGTCGCGGCATATGCAATGTCCGGACGTGACGCGGTCGTGATCCAAATGAGAGCCCACAAGAGCACGATAAGGGTGCCGCTGTATATCCGCAGTTTCTTGCGGCTCGGTAGGGCATTAGTCACGGGTAAGTTGGAAATTTGGGTCCATAGGAACGGCGGCAGGTTTACAGGCTTCCATCTTAAAGCGCTGCAGTACGGAGTCGATGTAGGTAGTGCTGGCCAAATACGAATACGATACCGCAAATGGCGTATCGTATTCATATCCATATCGTATTCACCCCGGAGGGGCCGTATCGTATTCCTAGCATATCGTATTCATATCCAGGCCGTTGAATATGATATGAATATATTCAAATATATTCTGAGCCAACCTTAGTCAGAAAAATGGGCTACCACAAATTGTCTGTGTTGGAAGGTATGTGTACACTAATGCCTGGTGGTTGTTCGGGACCAGATGGTTACAGAAAATACACTGTCGATAGTCGGCAAGCTTCGAGACCCGGGTCATAAGTCTTTGATCGCACCAAATGATTGGGTGTGTGAAGCCGAGGCCGGAGCAGCGCCTCTCACGGCAGCAACAGAGTCAGTTTGCAGATGGGTCGACAAAATGTATTGAATCCGACTGTCCTGCCGGAGGCCCGAAAGGCGGCAAAAAGCCACTTCACCGTACTCAAATATATTTGAATACGGTCAGACCCGTATCGTATTATATCCATATTGTATTGTATTCATATTCAGTCATATTCATATTCAGGTGAAGGTCCCAGGGCCGTATCGTATTCATATGTATTTGAATATATTCAAAATATATTTTGGCGTATCGTATTTTTGGCCAGCACTAGATGTAGGAAGTCTGATTGATAGAAATGCTTCTATTCGCCCTGTCACAGATTCGAGTCCGAGAAGCCAGCTGATAGGTCCCAAGAGGGTGACTTTAAATAGCTGGCGATGTGATCCTGCTTGTCAAGAATGAAGGACGGAGTAGTCTGATAGTAAACAGGAGGTGCTTGTTGGCAGACCGACAAATTACGTAAAAGAGTGGCTGTGCCAACCCGAGTTCTTTCCTTCGTATGGCAAGCAATACAGCCGGAATATCTCAAAATATTTTCCCGGGTTCGTGAGGCAAACCGGATGATATCCCTCAGCGAGAGTTAACCTTTTACCCCGCCAACCCTTCAGACCAGGATCAACCAGAAAATGATTAGCTAATACTATGTTCAGAAACTCACGCTATATCATCACAAGAACTGCACCTCTAGCTTCGGTGTGAGAGAAGATTTACTTTATTGGGAGCCCATCTATGTGCTCAAATATCCTCAGAATTATAGCCCTAGAAGGTGTCCCAGAACAAAGCCGCAAAAAATTGATCGCTCGGCCAACAAGATCACAGACCATATACAGATACATCTTGATCGTCGTCTGTATATTGGTTCTGTAACAAAGATTAGGGATGGAGAGCTGCCGGTGATAACACAGTCATCAACATGAACTGCGATAGTGTTGCCGCAACTCGAGTCGCCCCAAATCAATTTATTGTGAAAATCTCACCACTGGTGCATATTATCTCAAGTCTGTTATGACACATTTGTAGCCCCATTGGGGCACCCAATATGCCCCAAGGGTTTGGGGTATCATCGCATAGTTCGTGAGAAAAAGCCATCAACTCGGCGACTCGACTCCGGAGTCAAGTCAATGGAGTCGATGGAATTCCGGCACATCTAGAGGCCAGATCGCAAAGTGGTTAGAGTATGTTATGCACCTACCTAGTCCCTCTTTCTGCACCACTGAATATTTGACTTTCCTCAGCACCCTCGGCTACTATGTGAGAATTTGATTTTGATCGACTTGAGTCGCGGCAACACTAGTTACTGTGAGGATGATGATATTGTCGTCATGAACGAATTTGAAAATGGCATGGTCGATTTCAAGGGGGATAAGGCCAAGAGTAGCAAGAGCAGTGGTAAGTTTTTCATACCACTTGCGAGAGCTCTGCTTAAAATCATAGATGGTTTTATGAAGACAAAGTATGTACTTGCGGAGGCCCCGCAGACACTCCCTTGGAACTCCCTCCGCTTTTTCACCCAAAAATCCACTGATTATGAAATTTGCGCTCAGAGCCTTGATTTACCTTATTTTTGGAGGGGGATATCCAAAAAAAGCGGTTTTTTTTTCCGGCCGCAGGCGCATTTTCGCATTCCAGAGCGATAGTATCAACTCTCTCTTCTCTTTGCAGCCTCTCGCTGCCGTTGCCGTTGCACAAGGCTAAGTACCATAGCGATGCCGAGGCCGATTTGGCCATCCATGGCTACACTGTCTCACACTATATCCCAAAAAAAATTCTCGTGCTCTGCGAGATTTACCTTATGCGCGGAGTGGCATCCGTCATTTTGCCGCTGATTTACCTTATTTGAGGAGCGGGTTAGAGGTCAAAATTGGGTCTTGATTTACCTTATTGCAGAGGGAGTTCCAAGTGAGTGTCCACAGGCCTACTTGCGGCAATCCGCAAATTCGAAGTCCGGGGGTTTGTCGTCGAATTCACCATTAAGAAAGGCGCCGTGAAAATCAAAGACGTTGATGTCCCAGTTGTTGCAAGCAGCAATGGCAAGAATAATGCAGAGAGCTGATACTTTTGCAAAGTGCAAAGGCCATGAAGTAATTCACTCCTTCAACCTGTGTGAAACCCTGGGTGACAAGACGAGCTTTGTGCTTGTCAATCTGGCTGGCCTTCATTTTAATGCGTAAACCCCATTTGGAACCAATGACGTCTCAGGACGTTCAACCAATTCCCATGCTCCGGCTTCAATTAAATTCCGGAGCTCCTCCACAATGGCATTTGACCATGAGGGCCAATCTGCCCTTCATTTAGCCTCCTCATACACGGGTTCAACACCTGCTGACTCGGCCACTGTGGCCAATGTAGCCATTTCAATGTCGTTTAGCACACAAGTGACGTACTGAACTATTTCATTCAATTTGACAGTTGCGTGTCACGGACCCCTCTGTCAATGTTGAATGATGGCAAGAGGCCGGCGAGCGGCAGGTCACAAACAGAAACAGAAAATATAAGACAGAGTTTTGTTGAATTTGCAGACATAAGGCTCAATGTTCACTTGGTCAGTGCTTGTGCGCTGACCAGCTCACATTGAGGGCTGTGTAACTTTGGGCCAGAAGATTAAATAGATGCCATCAGATGTGTTCCCAAAAATGGTAATAAATGCAAGTCACATGGGCCGATTGTAACATTCTCGGTCCTCCCCCCTTTAAAACCCCCCAAATAGGCACATACAGGATAAATCCTGTTTGTGAATATTGGTCGGTGTCACGTGTTACAAAGGCTTTTGTCGAACCTCCAAGCCGTCACGAGTATCTCCTCCCCCCCCCCTACCCCAGGAGCGCAAAAAAGAGTCAAAATTTCCATGGGATTGTCAAAACTTTGGGGGGTGTCACGCAAAAATTCGGCCACTGTCGAAATGTCGAATGGGTAAATTTGGTCACGCATCACCCCCTGTTGATAATGAGATACTGTAGAATTTCATTCAATTCAGTACGGGTTGTGATCCATGACCCAAAATACCGATTCAGCACTTCAGCAACCAACAAATTTTGGCATGACACATCCAAAAATTCGGCATTCAAAGACAAAAATTTCGAAAATTCTGCCTTTGTTGCACCTCCAAGGGAGATTTGGCCCCAATGCCACACATTTTACATTCGGCACTGGGCGCCGTGACCCATGACTGAGACCAAAATTTATTGTGGCACAAGGGGTGCATGACACATGACCGCTGGATTGAATGAGATTGTACAGTACTTAGTTCAGTATTTGGTGTTTCTCGGTGGGGTCCTGAGGCAGTGCTGACAATTTTGTAAGCATTCCTGCACCCTCAGCAAATCTGCGTGACAGGATTCGGGAGAGTTTGTCTTCCCGTATGTTCGCACGGTCGAGTCCTTCACGACGGAGCAAGTCTCCAAGGAAATTAGGAAGTCTGGACGTTGTTGGAATGGAGGGTGATGCAGGTGCAGAAGCGGGAGTTGAAGGCGGAGTAGCGGGTAGATTACTTGGCTGTGTGCTTGGGGATGGAGTCGGCGTTGTTTTAGGTGCATTTGTCCCATTTCGGTGCTCGAAGGTTGCTGAATGCTATCGTTTCCATCCTTCCCCTCATTCAGCACTTTTCCCTCCAATCCAGGGCTGTTCTCGTCAAATTTGATGCTTCTTTAGACCTCAATACTCCGAGTATCCTCCCAATAAATTTGGTGGTCACTGCTTTCGGTGTCAAAACCAATCCAACAGCCAATGCGGGCCCGTCGATCAAGTTTGGAGCCATCCGTGTCGTGCACCTAGACCTTGCACCCAAATTTGTGTAGGTCTCGCAAATTCGGCTTTTCCCATGAAGCATTTCATGCGGTGTCTTGCCGTCGAGTGGCAAGTGCACGAATTGAAGTACGATTTTCAACCATATGGCATGCTTCAATGCCTCAACCCATAAATTTTTAGGGAGGCCTGAAGCGTGTAGCAACGCGCGAACCTTCTCAAGAAGCGTTCGGTTAAGGCGTTCGGCTATGCCGTTATGCTCAGAGGTGTCGTGGACGGTGGGGTTTCGTTTGGTGCCACGGGTCACAAGATAGGCACTGAATTCTTTGCCGAGATATTCGCCCCCTCGGTCGGTGTGGAGCTCCTCGATTCTGGCTGAAAACTGCGTCCATAGCCAGGCCTCACTGAATAGCGGGCGGCGTGATCGTCGGTATAGGAGACATAGTACTCCTTGTCTTGCGGTGTACGCATTGGGGACGGTCCCCAGAGGTCGGAATGAATAAGTGCACCCAGTTCTTTTGCTCGTGCTCGGTCGCTAACCTTCTTTACCCCTTTGCGAGTCTTTTTGCTGTACTCACAGGAATTGCATGACCGTCGGGGTGGCGCCGATTCATCGAGAATAATTCCTTCGACAATATGCTCCTTGACGGGCCGCTTTGCAAAATATGGCCTCGCATTTGGTGAAGGTTGTCGAGTGTGACAAAAATGGGTGGTTGGGCTGCATTCGCGCCAGGTGCATTGGTTTTCCGTTCGATAAAGACCCCCTCTCATCGGGATCTTTCCCAAAACCTTGTCCTTGCTGTCGTGAATGCGACACTCAGTCGTGCGGAACAATACGGAATAACCAGCGGCCGCAATTTTGCTAACAGATAGCAGGGTGACACCAAGTTTCGGTGCATAGAGCACATCACGGACCAAGATGCGAGTTCGGGCTCCTCCCTTGCCAGGGAGGTAAACGTGCAGATCCCCCTTTCCAACGGACTCAAATATGCCTTTATCGGCAGCCGTAATCGACTTGGGTGAAATAGACGAGTAGTTGAATAGGCGGTGGCAGTAGGGGGTCATGTGGCGCGAAGCACAGGAGTCGTACAAGTCTACCTCCGGTTCGTTGGGGATTGTGGCCGCGGCGGCGAGGAAGACAGAAATGAAAGTAAGTGTGTAATCTTCTTCTTCACCTTCAGGAATATTTTCCCCTGAGTCGTATTCGCTGAATACTTCAGTGTCTGCATTGCCTCTGAGTTCCTCTCCATCTTCCGAGCGATCCGACGAGTTTGAAACACTTAACAGCGCGGGAAGATCGTCGTCTGACCAGTCTGTGTCAGACACGGTTTGGAGCGAAGGCATCGAGCCTGTATCCGAGCTGGCGTCGTCGATAGGGTCTGAGATGGGTTCTGCTGCTGCTGCAGCATCACACGCTTCCTCTGCGTATGGCTGGGCGATTTCGTCGTGGAGGTAAGTTCCAGATATTCCTTTCAACCTCTCTTTCCCACCCTCCTGCGCATATTCGAACCAAGGCTCAACGTAGCCCGCCAGGTTCGTTTCAACGACGTCTTTCTAGTCGTCTAGCTCGGAATCTGCTTCCGAGCTGTCTGCATGGGCGTACCACACGCTGCCGTCGTCATCTGCAGCCTTGTTTGCTGCTGCACGACCTTTTCCCTTCCCTCTTAGTCCCTGCCCTTCATTCCCGCCGCCCTTTGCCCAACACTCGGATTTTATGTGGCCTTTCTTGTGGCAGTTATAGTACTCAAAAGTGCTGCTGCGCTTGTTTCCACGCCGACCGTGGCCCGAGGAACCGCCGTTCGTGTTGAGCGCGGCTTCTTTCTCCTCCTTGGCCCGGCCTTCGATGCGACGGTGCTCGGCCTCGTCACTAATCCCACTAATGTAAGTGTCTGGGTCGATTGATACTGACGTCGCTGTCAGCGCTGTGAGATAGGGATCGTATGAGACCGGAAGTGATCCGAGTAGGATGGCAATGAAGTTGTCGTTGCCGGGGTCTGCACTCATCGCGATGAGTTCTTCGCGTAGCGCCTGAAGTTTCGTCAGGTGAGCTTTGACGTCTCCGTTCTCGGGGCAGTGCTCCTCCTGGAGCTTCCTCCACAGATCAACGGTCATCATCTTCGACTGTTTCTCGAATTCCTCCTTCACCTTCTTCCACATTGATCCCGCTGATTTTTCCCGAACAACGAGTCCGGGATCGTCGAAGCTAGCGCCTGCTCACAATTGCTTCGTTGGCCTTCCAAAGCCGAACGACACCAGGGTGACGAGCAATTGAGCTGCTCTTCTCCATGGTGGGATTGTTGGGATCGGCGAGTACTGGAGCTGACGGTGGTGCGGCCGTTGCCACGAGGTAATCATCTAACACCAGGGGCAAAGACTGATGCATATGGGAACCATATGCATTAAACACATATAGTTCTCATATGCACGGATCGTGGACCAAATGTGTCAATCACGTTTGTTGCACCTTTGTTTTCAGGGGTGACACAAAAGCGAAAACAAAGGTGCAACAAAGGTCATTGACACCTTTGTTCCACAATCTGCGCATATGCGAACCATATGCGTTTAACACATATAGTTTTCATATTGCGTTGGTTGTTGCCCCCGGTGTAACTGAGCTGCTTCTGCCGCGAAGATGAACCTGTCACAGTAGAAGGTCCAATCTGTGCTGTCTGCCTTTCACTGCGGCACAGGTGTGAAGAATTCGATGAGTTTGGTGTTGGACGACATGGCAATTGGATGGTGATGATCGAGGGATTATGGATTCGAGGATAGTGCAAAGGTAAGTCGATTTGTTGGGTGATTTAGGCAGGCAGGGCCCATAACCTAATAGAACGAGATGTAGGGGAGAAAGCACGCTGGATTCAAAGTAATTACAAGCTTATATACAGTAAAAGAAATGTAACTACTTGGGGAGTCAGGACGAACTGGGAAGTAGGAAGTAAGAATGAACTGGAATGAGTCTCGTTAATTAATATAAGGTCGGTAAGTCGGCAAGCGGTGGGCCCGACCCCGAGACACCGTGAATGGGTCGGTCTTACCGGGGTTCAACTGCTGAGGTCGATGAGAGAAATCAACAGTAACTGGGGAAGTGATGTATCACCGTCTCTCACGAGAGACCACAAATGATACATCAACATCTCTGGCCCAGAGACACTATAATAAGACTGTCTTTCACCTATTACGGCCCGCATAGGGCCACATGGTTAATGTTAGGGGTAGTGGTTAGGGTTAGAGGTTAGTGCTTTATTGTCTCGGTCCAGGGGACATATATTTATTTCTGTTGGTTAGTGTTTGGGTTAGGGTGGTTAGGGGTGGTTAGGGTTGGTTAGGGTTGGTTAGGGTTGACAAACATATGGAAACACATAATAAACATAGCACACAAATTTCGAAGACCTAGGGCAGCTTGCCTGCCCTAGGTGTGGGTATAAGCAGCCCCAGGTAGGGTAAGGCTAGCCTTACCCTAGCTGGGTAGCAAGTGAATATTTATATAGCAAGGCTGGTCTATGGGTAATGGACTTGGACCGCTGCCGCTGATACATCAGACCCGGTCTCTCACCAGAGTCAAGTGATGTATCAAATCCCCAGTGGGGCCTGTTCTCCGAGAAATGGTTTTATGTGGGTGATGTTACTGCCTTCAGTTTTGGGAATGACTGAATATGTGGATTCAATGTAGACTAAAGACAATGTTTGTAGTTTTTATACTGCAGTAAATATTCTGCTGAATAAAAGAGGAGTCGAAGATTGAATAATTAAAATTAACGGTGAAATCTTGTCCGGTTCGGGCTCCGGGACTTGAGTGTGGCCGTTGCCAAGCTTGCATCAATGGAAATTAAATCGGCTCATGGAGGAGTTATATGCCCGTATGGAACACAGTCGTTGGCAGACGCCGGCAACCATCTGAGAACAGGATGAGGACCACGTATGGTGGGGAGTGCCAGCCCCAGGACTGGCGGCCAAGTGGTGGCAGATCATTGACGCGGTCTGAAAGAGGCCGGTCCAATAACTCCGACGGCAATTGCAATTGTGCAGTGTTGACAATCTCTGCACCTAAACCAGACACTGGTCCCATGTCGTGCACAAGTGTACAAGCTTTTCTTGGTGCAACTGTGGGTGATATTTGTCAGTGTCAGACTCTGCAAATCCTATTAGAATAGCTGGATATCCAAAACCAAGCTGATTTCCCTGCTTCATCAATAGCCTGTGTTGTGCCTTCCCATTCCTCCAGAAACCAGATTTGCACCGCCATAGTCTCTCTCTGCAATCGTGATCCTCTTCATTGCACTGGTCCAGCTCCAGGACTGCTGAAACAGTGACTACGGGGCTAGCAGTGAAATATCCACAAACCAAACCTTGTAAATGAATACATGGTTCGAGAATGCGACTACAACAACTCAAACACTATAATCCTCATGCAAGTTTGGGGTTCCAATCCAGTATAGATTGTGGCAATTTGAACTTTAGTTCTCTTTGGGAAGCAAGACTTTATAGGTCTACAAATTGTATAGATAAATTGCTCGAAACTGTTCTAGACGCAATCGTGGATAGTCAGATGAGATTTTATGTTCAACGGTTTTGTATGATATGGGTCTAGGTGTGGAGATAGTACTCCGATGCACAAGCGATTCTTATGAAATCCCAACTCAAATAGTATCTGCAGTTAATCCTTGCGAGATTACAACCAATTGTCAAGTCTGATCTGTTTCCTTATATTCCACATGTCCGTTCTGTCTATCCAATATGTCCATGCACCGTTTATAAAGATCCAAATCCAACACAGATAATATTCAAACAGGGAAAACAAACGAAACTTGGTATAGCTTCTGGGTGTCTCCGAATGAATGTCTACTCAACCGGTTAAGCATGAAGTCTAGTAACTTCGCGTCCAACAGGTGGGGTGAGATTCACTGGCATCCCTCCCATAACTATCCACTTAAATACTTTACAGGATTCTAAATATAAACAAGACAGATACAAACATGCGGCAGGGTTCAGGGTGTATGACTAGTGGTATGGCAGCTTAGCCAATGAACTCCTGTCGGATATCAAGAGATTAGTAAAACTGGACAGATTTATAAGGAACATTGATGAGCCGAGCTTAACGATGAGTCAAGATCTACATCACTTAGAACAATCGTTATGGGATATTGTTGATATGTCAATTTTTTAGCCGACTTCCTCGTCAGCCCACCGTTACCCTCCTTGGTAACCATCCGCCTCAACTGGTTCCGCTCTGATCTGCTTAATTGGTTTGTCTGAAAACCGTGATAGCTTCTGCTTCCCAGTACCTGAGTATGGTTTCTTAGTCAATTGGTGGATCGACCAAGTCCAACCTTCTCTTGGCAGTTCTGAAGACATCAGATGATGTCCAATGGTAAGCCCTCTTGTTCAGAAGGATAATCCCTCATAATACGCCCTTAGTCAGGGATGTGCAGTAGCCCCAATCTGTTTCCAGGATGGTAAGGCACCTTCTATGATTGCTCCATTAGCGACTTCTCACGTCAACCCTTTACCAGGATCATTGTCCAGCGTCTTTCTAATGGTTCGAGACACATTATATCCCCCTTAGCTAACTGCTCAGGCCAGCATTAGTCCTTCGTGAGATGACATCGTAATGTAATATAACACAGTATAGTATGTTGCAACTCAAGCAGATTTGAATGAATGCTCAGGTGTCCCAGTACCAGGTCTGTCACTGCCTTGATACCGGCCTTCACCTTGTCGTTGCAAAGCCAAAGTGGGGGCTCACTGATGTCGTCCCTGTTGTACAGGCCCACATCCTGGAATATGGTGTCTTCAACATCCAGTTGCCAGAGACCATTCGGCGGGATCGGGAGAGGTGCGATGGCGCCTGGCCAGTCTTGAGGGGCTTTGCAATTTTTGCACAGAGTTTGTTGTACTCTGCCGCGAGCTTGGTTATGGTGGGCTCCCACTGCTTCATAGCAGACTTGGTGTGAGCACGTAGCTTGTCTGTACGAAGAATCCATTTCATCAGTTTTCTTGTAGCTCTGTGAAGTAAAGTGAGGACACTTGCCGGTGGCGCATCGTCGGCAAGTGCGCTCCACAAGGTCAAGCTCAAACTTCCTGGCTTGCAGACGCTCGTGTAGCCAAAGGCTTCAACACATGGACATTCATAATGTCACACGTGTACTCGCTTTTGAGAGCCGCTCAAGCTTGTTGTTGTTGTCCACCCCCAACTCCTCCTCCTTACGGAGCAGAGTGTCCTCAGCCTTCTCCTAAAACCTTTTGAGCTGCCTCCCACTCCACCTGATACAGGGCACTATTGGGATCGTCCACCTCCACCGCCTCAACCAATTTCTCCATGAGTGCCAGTTGTAACGGTTATACTTTTCTTTTATTCTCCCATCCATTACACCCCGTACCAATTTACCTTTACGCTGTCGTTACGGCCCTTACCCTCGTTATTCCCTATTATGTTCACTCTGTCACTCACAGATGCCCATGTTCGTTTACCTCCCGTTCATCTCAACATATCTACTATCAGAGAAACCATGCCCAACCAGTAGTATACTTGATCATTGTATATAAAGCAGTTCATAGCGTAGAAGATGCCTCGGTTAATCTACACATTACGCCAGTCATCTGTGGACCGACCACTTGAATTTCCCTTGTGCCGGACTAGCTTTCACCTCTCCATCACATCTTTTTGACTCCTCGCTTTCTGTCGTCACTTTGTCTGGCTATCTTGGTCTGATCAACCATCAACGCCACCTTGCTTCGACACACCCCAACACCGAATACAATCTACGCTATGGAATCAGTACACCCAGTTACTCGTCAAGCGGTTCGCCAAGGCGTGGCCCCTGCGCCACCGTCTATCCAAGGTAAGCCCAGTCAACCGAGCTCCCCCATTCCCTCCTCTCGCTCCCTGGTTGGAGCCTCCCTTCCTCGTTCCCCCCAGAAAATATCTCGCCCAGTCACCCCCAAGCTGAGCTTCAGCTCGGTGGTGTCAGGGAGACCTCCCACTTCACCTCAAGGTGTGGGAGTCGGGCTTGGCATGTTCAGCCCGGGGTTTATGCCCAAAGAAAGTTCAAGACCGACGACTCCACTAGGAGACGTCATCACCGACCCACTGTGTCCTGATGAGGCCATGGATGAGGGTTGGACCCCAGTGAATCGTAAAAATTCACGTATAGTAGTGCGGGTCATAATGCATAACCTCATAATGCATACCTGCCAAAATTTCTCATAATGCATTGGCCTCGGAGATCCACCAAATGGCCTCTTACCACCATAGAGTGGTGCTACTAATGCATAATGTTCATAATGCATTGGCCACACCAAAATTTGGCAGGGGAACGGACCTTATGCATTATAACCCACTCTACTGTACTCATATCTCGCCGCCGGCGTCGCCCATTAATAAAACATCGTGCCCGCTGCCCATTGTGCGACCCCCGTGTCTGAATCAACAATCAATCAGGCCGAGGCTCATATGAGTATGGATGACTTACTGAGAATGGCCGAGCACCACCGTTTTCTACGCAGAACGAGTGTATGCAGCGGCACGCTTGAGAGTCCAGAGCACCTCGGCGCCCCCCAGTGTATCCACGCGACCTGCAATTGATAGCGATAGCCTGGGGAAGTCGCATGACTCCCGGGCAAGCCATGTGGAACTCAGATCGGCCGATGTACCGGCCAATGAGCTATCCCCGGTGAGCATCGTAATACCATCCAGAGAAGGAACCTCAAAGAGGAAAGGGAAGGGAATGGATCCGCGCAATTTCGGTGCGGTCCCTTCATTCCTGGACTTCACTGAAGGGGACCTTGACGCCCAGAGGGATGCATTTGCGAACTACGAAGAGATTCAGAGAATCAAACAGGAGAGTGTCCCTACACTACCTGGATTTTTCAACGATATACCCTTGTTAAGTTCGCGTGATGCACTTCTTGGCACGGATGATCCCGCAGGTGCCGATACCTCGCACGATGACCTCCGGGTTGTTAACACCTCAACTAAGCTGGCCCGAAAGAGGAGCGGCAACAAGTCTGGCCAGACCGTACAAGATGAGATAGCTGAGCTTGAATTGAGACTCAGCAAGTTGAGGCGATCGGAGCCGATTGAACCTACCAAGAAACCCGTTCCTAGCCAAGCTAAACGGATTGTTCAACAAAATATTTTGAACACAGCGCGTTGCGATCCTTCCACAGCCACTTCAGTAAAGATTAAAGTGACCCCGGTTTGTACTCGCTGTGGTGAGTTCCTAGAACAAGCTATTCGAGACACGGCTCGAAATGATGAAAGAAATCCCCCGTCTGAGCCTTCGAGTTCATCAAGCTCAAGCTCATCGAGCTCCAGCTCGAGTTCAAGTTCGGACGACGGCTCGGAGGCAGGAAGCACGAAAGGCGGTCGGAGACACCGCAAGAAATCGAAAAAATCTAAGAAAAATCAGACTCTGTATAAGATGTTGCTGAAGCCGATCCCACCTACCAAATACGATGGATCACCCGATGAGACCTTATTCTATCGCTTCTGTAGAGAATCGACCTCTTTTGTGAAGGTGGGGTGCGTACCTGCGTCCGAACAGATGTTCTTCCTATCATATTATATGACTGGGAAGGCGTTAGCCTTCTATGAGCAGGTTGCAATCCAGAAACTGAGTACTTACAGTCTAGAAGATTTCTTCTTGGACTTGTTCGATTTTTGCTTCCCTGTGGATTTCCGAAACAAAATGAGAGATCAGCTGAATACATGCTACCAGAATTCGAAACCCGTACTGGAGCATATCACTGCTTTCGAGCAGCTTTGGCATGTCGTTGGCCTTGTGAACGACCAGGAGAAGGTCGTAAAATTCTGGTGCAGCCTAAACGCGAATATTCAGCAAGAATTATACCAAAAGGACTTGGACCCTGAGGTCTCGTCATGGGACGAGGTGTCTACCACCGTGGAGCGCGCTGAAGTGTGGCTGAAGTTGGACGTGAGGTCCAAACTCCCCACCTCCGGCCCAACAGCTGCAAGTGAAGCATCTCGCTCGAATCCCTCAGGGAACTTGAATAAGAAGATCCCCCAGAGGTTTAATCGACGGGTGAGTCGCGGACGCGGGGGCGGAATGATACGCACCTCGTCCGCTGGTTTCAGGCCTTCTAATCCAGGACCTTCCACGGAAGCATTGTCCGCAAAGCCGCCAGCGAAGCGCGTAAAATGCTCTGAAGACAAACCCATGTCAGCGAAGAAGCGAAATGAGATGCTCGCAGAAGGCCGTTGCTCTACCTGCAATGAAGTCGGCCACTTGGCACGCAATTTCCCGATGACAGTGAATGCCACTTCTAAACAGAAAGGCAGACCGCCTGGTTTTGGAGTACACACTGCTCGCATTTCGACTAGGAGCGCAACAGACTCCGCGCTGTACAAGACGGAGGTACTGAACACGCTGCCGCTTGGGGCTATTGGCATGTCTTTCGACGACGAAGATATTGTCGAGGAGGGCGGGGAACCCAAAAAAATCTGTTCGACGATCAAGACATTGAATACGGAGCCCCATCGCACCCTATAGGCGATCTTTACACACTAAACAGCAAACTCGCCCTGCACATGTGTCAGCCATACCCTGGAGACAATGAATCCCAGGACAAATGAAGATGCTGTGTTTATCGAGTATCCGATACGCAGTATGTGATCATGGATAATAAAACCGACCTTGATCACCTGGTAGATGCTGAACACCTCCAGAGCCCCGAATTCAAGCTCGGGCTATGGTATGCGGAGGCCTTGGGCCATGATCCCCGCGACTCCTCCACAGAAGAGCGATTCAATGCTCGGCTTGGGGATGCACTAGTAATTGGTGCACAAATACTGCTTGAACAAGCGTTCTTCGAACAAGGTTCAGAACCAGAGCGTTTTCATGTCCAAGACAAAGATACTGAGACACTGACCATAATGGACTCTATTGCAGAAATGCAGGTGCTGCTGCCTCGCACCAACCTGCTGAATCAACAGTTTGATCTGGTTTCATGGTACCATGACGAACTGGAAAAGTGCCGGCAGCACGACGATGCCTATGACTTCGCGTCAGTAACAGAAAGCGAAGTCGAACTGCTTCACGGACCATCGAGCGACGATGAAATGCCCGCGCTGATGCAGACATCAAGTCCAGATGAAGTATCGGTATCCTCTGGGGATTCCTGTTCGGATGAAATTAGGGCGCCCCGCCAACTCGGAGACTTGCTTGGAGGGGTGGCTCGCCTCATCCTTGAAGTCTCTCAACCATTCCCTGGGGATGAAATTGTGCCGGCGGACGATGAGTGCTGCCGAGCGTCTCGGTTCGACGTGATACGCGTGTCCACCGGTACATATGTTGTCACAGATAAGTTCTTCAACCGAATGGCAATATTGCCGCTCAGATGCCTGATGGTGTCGGCGTTCAGCCTCGCGAGCTGGTACGCAAACATCCAAGCCGAAGAATTGGGCATTGAGGACTTCGAATTTCTGAGAACTCACCGAGTTCGCGTCCAGGAATTATTGGAGTGTGAGGTGCAAAGGTACCTCGCTGAGAGGATTAGAGAATATCCATTTTTGACCGGAACGTCGGTGCGCCGTGTCCTCAGGGACCCAGAAGACCCAGAAGACAGCCTCGAGATGTTCCTCATCCGTGTCCCAATGGATGGCGAGGATTTCGTGAAATTCCTATCTCAGAATGAGCTGACGAATTCTTGCTTCGACTTGATAGGCTGGATGATTACACGGCCTGCCAGAGATGATATAATCATTGACGATCTATTTGAAGGATTCACCACATCGTTTGAATCCTCGTACCTCAGGTCTCTATTCGGCATGTGCTCGTTCCTGAACAAGAACCCAAGATATACTGCGGAAAGGCTCAGATTCCTGCAGATGGCTACAATGGCCTGTGATGTACTGCCTCTATGCCAAGAACACCCGATCACATTGTGGCGAAGCCCATCGTGGTCGTTACAATGGTCAACAGGCAGCCTGCTCGTGTGTGGATCAACTCCGGCTCGCTCGGGGACTTGATATTCACGATCATCGCAGACCAGCTCCGGCTTAAATGGAACGAGTTGTAAGAACCTATCGTTCTCCAGCTCGCGGATCAACCACTCTGTAACTGTGAACCTCAAATATCAAGATGTCCACGGACCATGCACCTTCTACGTCACAAACCTCAGCGGATACGACATGATCCTGGGAACCGCCTGGCTGTTTCAACACAAGGTGACCATCAGCCTCAATCCCGCACGTGTTTGCATTGGAAGCGCTGATGCCTTGCCTCTAGACGGAGTTGCTATGGCTAAAATATACACAAATGAAATGATGGTTGAGGACGATACCTTGCAAGCGGCTCGAGATAAACTGCTAGAATATGCAGAGCCAATCTGTAAAGTAGCTTCAGAAACATTGTTGCATCCTCTGCATGCCATAAACCACGAAATACCTTTAATTGATGAGGAGAAGATTCTTCCATGGCGACCTTCTCGGTGCCCGGAGGCGCTGTGCCCCCAGTGGGACGAGAAACACTGCTCGTACTTGAATACGGAACAAGAGCGCGCAGCGTCTAGTGCTATTTTGCGATTTCCTAGGACCAGTATTTATACAACGGGAAGGCGCTAGCACTTCTGAAGTGTTATTACTAGCACTCAGGACTCTGGCTAGGTGATATAAAGGAGAACTGGAGTGAGCCCAAGCTGCCGGTTGTAGCATCAGATACGACTAGTGTGACGCACTAGTACAGTCTGAAGGCACAAACCATGGGGAAATAACCATAAGCCTACACAGTCAAGGTGCTAGCACCTAGGAAGCGAGACACAGGAGAGTGGTATTGCAAGCACGCTAGCTGGAGGTGCGAGCGGCGAGTCTGGGATCTGAAGGGTAGTAAACTATGTGCTAGCAGCCTTCTAGCAAGGGCGCTAGTATGTGGTGGCCCACTAGTGATCAACCCCTAGACCTGAAACACAGATGCGAGCACGTGATGGTCACGACGCGGTTGCGAGTCACAAACAGAGACAAGTAGACCGTTGTGGAGGGGTCGTATGGCCGGCGTGTGGAAATCCGACCACACCCGGGTTTCGACTTTACCGTATTCCTATTTTTATTTCTAGTTACATAATTGTTTGTACTGTAAATACGCGCCGAAGGTGCCAGCAAATCATCATCCCACGTCTGACGCTCATCTGTGCGAGCCAGTGCGGGCTAGCACCCAATTACCGTGTCTTCAACGTCGCCGATATCGAACTGGAAAACCACGCAGAACGCACTTCGGCGTTCAATTCGTCACAACACCTTGTTTTCACGCACAAACGCACTCACGACCATTTCCACGGCCTACCGATACCCTCTTCCCTCTCAGGTTTATCAGCCTACCGACAGGTCGATCTTCCTGGGATATTCTTATTCATCCTACTCTAAATTCGACTGGCCACCAACCCCCATCCAGAATCCGCATCTCGGGTAGTTAGCCCTTCTTCAGTGGTGACCACCGCAGGGGGAAAGGTTATTCCTGGGGTATTCCGTGTGGTCTGTCGCCCATTCAATCACCTTTTAATCCCCTATTCTCCATTTATCATGTCGACTTCGCCTTCATTCACACCCTTTACATATATCCCTATGCCGCGACCTCAATCAGCTGACGCTCCTCGTTTTGACGGCACGAACCTTACGGACTTCCTCGACCTTCTCTCACGCCACGGCGAACGCGCAGGGCTCGCTCTCGACGAGCTCACCCCTCTCATTGTTGCATATTGCACCCCGGACGTTCGGCGCGTCATCAACTTCAGCCCGGAACTTCGCCGTAATGCAAGGAGTTGGCAGGATGCTGTCTCTGAGCTGCGGTCGCTCTACGGCTCGGGCAATAACCTTGTGACGTACACCATCGCCGACTTGTGCGAATTTTGCCGCGACATCTGTACGGGATCACCCTTTCGTTCCCTGTTGGATGGGCAGGCATATGCACGTCGATTCATCGAGATTTCGGGGTACCTTCGCGACTTCGGGTTCATCACCGAAGGTGAAGTCCGGGTGTACTTCGTTGCTGGTTTACCGGTCGCGACTCGAAAGGATGTGGAAGCACGTCTCCCTGATGTGAATCGGGGAACAGACTCACCTCCAACGATTCGACAAGTTATGAATATTTTACGCGACCTCCTACGTCGGGACTCGTTTGAAATGTTCGTAGCCACTCGCCTTCTTTCCACGCGATCCACTCCACCGACTTCATCTTCTGACGCACCCATTCACGCCGCCTCACAGTCGCGAACCGAATCGACACCCCAAACCACGATCTCGTCGCTGTTTCGTATGCGGTGGAACGGGTACCCATCGACTCAGTCCCAAGTTCTGTCCTCGGACATGGGAGCTCGTTGAGCACGGACTTGCTAGATTTGACCCAGACGGACGTCTCGTCTCCCACGATGGATCTCCCCTTCCAATGACGCGAAATTCGGGTGGTGTTTGCAGCCCATCTGTTCGCTTCCTCGCGTCGACGTCGCCTTCCTCCGCGGAATGTTACCCAGCCTCCATCGCCGTCTGTTCATCGCGTCGATATCCCAGCGCGAGACGCGCCGTCGAATTCAAATCCCCCGCAGTCCCAAATCGCAGTTCGTCGACCTCAACCGCCCGGTTCACCCCCCAATTCCATTCGTATCCATTCCATTCGACGATTCAAATTCACCATCACGTTCCAATTTAAATCCCCCGCATCGTCCGTGTTCGCTTCGCTTGCGTAAAGCCCCTATCATCGCATCTGTTCGCATCCGTCCATCATCCCCCGACAAAATTCCTGAGCCTCATCCTCCGCCGTCGCAGGCAGAACAATCTTCCACCGGTCTTCATCCGCCCCCATACCCTAAATTAAATCCCTCGCATTCGCATTCTTCCAATTATTTCCGACTCCTTCTTCCGTTCGTCCATCGCATGACGATTCGGCGCCGGGACCTTCGTACTTCGGCCTGGATCCCAACCAGCTTGTCTCATTATCGTTCTCCGACCTTCTCAGGATCTCGCCCCCCATGCGCGCGAAAGTAGCAGCATTTATTCGCGAGCTGGATTCCATATCTGTTTCGAAACCCATCTGTGATACACCTTCGGTTCCTGATATACCATCCCATGTACCAAATTCATTCAACGCTGCCAGAACATTCTTTGCTACTTACATTTCGCCATCTTCCCTTGTCCTTGTTTTATCACATGGGCTCTTTCCAGATACATTTCATCTTCATCCAAGCATCTAGGATATTCTGGCTACATCGCTGATACGATTTCTTTTCTTTTATCTCATGTTACGCACTTGCTCATAGACTGCATTCTATTTTAGACCTCCTACTTACTTTCGGCCATACTCCTCATAGTTCCTGGATGTCGGGGTCGACATCAAAATCCCCCGCACTGTGGAGGGGTCGTATGGCCGGCGTGTGGAAATCCGACCACACCCGGGTTTCGACTTTACCGTATTCCTATTTTTATTTCTAGTTACATAATTGTTTGTACTGTAAATACGCGCCAAAGGCGCCAGCAAATCATCATCCCACGTCTGACGCTCATCTGTGCGAGCCAGTGCGGGCTAGCGCCCAATTACCGTGTCTTCAACGTCGCCGATATCGAACTGGAAAACCACGCAGAACGCACTTCGGCGTTCAATTCGTCACAACACCTTGTTTTCACGCACAAACGCACTCACGACCATTTCCACGGCCTACCGATACCCTCTTCCCTCTCAGGTTTATCAGCCTACCGACAGGTCGATCTTCCTGGGATATTCTTATTCATCCTACTCTAAATTCGACTGGCCACCAACCCCCATCCAGAATCCGCATCTCGGGTAGTTAGCCCTTCTTCACCGTAGAGGAATAGCTAGCAGGCTATTGGTGCAGATGCGCGGGTCACCACATATGCAGTAACGGATAAACGGACTGCTAGCCGGTGCTCTAACCAGTGCTAGATGACTCCCGGCGGTGGATTCAACTCTGCTTCATCAGGATAGGGATTCCAGCAGCTGATGGCAAGCTGAGGGATCATTCACAATACCCATAAATGGATCAGTGTGGCTGTTCTGCTTGGCATAGACCCATCATAAAACCAAACAGCAGTCGTTTCATTGGCTGTTGTATCTATCACATCATTTTCACTCATTTATATTGTTCATTCTGTTTATCACATGTACCATGGACCTCAGTAGTATAAAAGGAGCACAGAGCAGGCTAGAACCTCAGATTATTACACCCCGACTTTGTATGAAGTTGGTGCAGGTGGTCTCAGGTTGCTAGTGGAGATTGTACTTCACAAGTAGTAGCTTTATTGGAATCAATACTGTTGACTCTGGACACGTCGAGATCTTAAGTTGAGGTTCTAAGTTGTTGGCTCACAGAGTCTTCACGTATAAAACCAAGGGTGTTCTCTTCGAGAACCAACTAGCAGTTGTGCTAGCAGCTTTGCCTTCACCCCAATATATTCGTAGTGTGTTGGATCACCTGCTAGGTGATTGTGTGTTGACTCGAGCCCACTAAGAAGAAGACGGACTAGGTGCCCCCACCTCTAGACCGACTGTAACTTGTCAGTTACTTCGCCTTCACCCCGATATTGACGGAAGCGCTGTCATAGTGTGTTGGGTCGCTAGCTGGACGCTTATAGTGTCTATTGCCAATACAAAGTGGAAACGTTCCTGTTCTTGGTTAAGGAATAGGTCAGCAGCTTAAGGACTGCCTTGTTGCTTGAGGATTGAAGTCCCCTTGTTGTTAGCCTCAATAGTCTTTGGGTACCCCATTGCGAGGATTTTCACAAACCTACATACTCTGCCCTGGTGCCCTCGATCTAGCGATCCAGCCACCTTGTATCCAACCCATAAAACCCTGCCCATCTCAGGTGCTAGCGGTATTGTTGTTGGCAGCTGCGTAGTGCTAGCGTGTTGTTGAACGGCTTTGTTGAAGTCTAGCAGTCGAATTGTGTTTGTTCCAAACCCGCTGGTCGCATACTACGGCCCGGACCCGAACTCACAAAGAGAAGCACTTACATCTTTGGAGGAATAGATTGTTGTAGTGGTGGTTTTGTAGTTGTTTTGTGCAAGCACGAATATAAGCTATTTCTAGTCATATATCAAGTGCACCATTTCAACGGGCCGCTGGGAGATCACAAATTCGGGTAACACTGCACCCATGCTGTTAATCCCAAAGGCTAAGTCAAGCCCACCGCGTCTTAGAGTGGTTGTAGACCTACGGGCCCGCAACACCAATACGCGTAAGATGACTTCACTGCTCCCAGATATGGAAGGAATTTTGCGAAGGGTATCTTGCTGTAAATACTGCTCGTTAATCGACGGACAAGACGCTTACGAGCAGATCAGGATCAAACCTGAGCATGTTGAGTCTACCGCCGTGAGCATGCCTGACGGAAATATGGTCAGTTTGGTTTTGCAGCAGGGAGATTGCAACGCTCCAGCGACTTACCAGTCGTTAATGAACTATCTATTTTCGGATTTCATTGGAAGGTTCATGGACGTGTACCTGGATGATATAATTATCTAATCAGAAACACTGGAGGAACACATCAACCATGTAAAGAGGATTATTGATGTTCTCAAGCGCGAGACATTATATCTCAGCGCTAACAAGATGCAAATTATCCAGCCAGAGCTCAAGGTGCTCGGGAGGATAGTAGACGATGAGGGCATCCGCATGGACCCCGACAAAGTTGACTGTGTAGTCAACTGGAAAACACCGACCAACCGCAACTTATTGCATGGGTTTCTGGGATCGGTGGGATACCTTGCTGACGACCTCGTGCTTGTCAGAATCCCGATGGGAGTTCTGCACGGGCTCACAGTCCGATGGAGCTATACGCATCAGCGTGCATTCGAAGATTGCAAGAACATCACGAATGGAGGGCACGACCATCGGAGAAAGCCGTTGAATTACGACAAATCCGCGCCGCGCATCTGGTTAATTACAGACGGCTGCAGCACTGGAATCGCTGGAGTCGTCTGCCAGGGTGACAACTGGAAGACAGGCAGCGTGGCTGCCTTCTTCTCAGCGAAATTAAATCCAGCCCAGCAAAACTACCCCGTCCACGAGATAGAAATGTCTGCTCCATCAATTGAAGCTTCCACTGCTCGCGACTGTGGCGAATCGGCGGGTAATGTCACCTAATCCAGTTGCCAAGGTGGAAACAGCTGGCTTCGTTGGCATACTCAATTTGCATGTCGAGGGTATACAGGTGCTTATGATACAACAGTGAAGGATGTTAGCTCACAATTCTACGACCCCAAACCGGAGCGACGTACTCCGCAGATCCGCAAATGCGCGATGAGGTGCTGGATTGACTTCCAGAACTGCTCCCACCCCTCCCCATTAGTGAATCCAAAGCCCACCTGCTTCCTCAGGTGATAAAGAAGCTGGCATGCCCACCCATGCCCAAACACGTGGAAAACCCAGACCGCGAAGGCCACTCGGCTGATGTAGCGATCAAGGAAACCCCACATGAGGCAGCTGCGCTCGAGTGTGCAGCCACATCGTAGAGGATTTGTACTCAGATATCTCGAGGGAGGTGCTGGAAGAGGATTTTGATCAGGGCGATCACATTGAACTGCTTTTCCCCTGCCAAATGCATGTTGACGCAGTTTAATAAGTCCGATCAGATGTCACATGTAGAAGTCAATAGGTGCAAGGTGAGGTCCAGTAAATACACCCCACTGTGGCACAAATTGATCAACTTTCTGTATTAGCTCAGGGTCTGGTTGTGAGGAGGATGACATAGCAACTACTAAGAACCTCATAGTACAATAATACTAGCCATCACTCTCTTTATAAAATAACGTGTGTCCGTCCGTCCGAAGCTTTTTAAGCTCCGCTCAATGTCCGCTGATGCCACCCTCCCCGGCAGCTCACCGTCCGTGATTGTCGGGCTCCCGAGCTTGCCGGTCTACAGCCAATCAACATTCACCTCCGCCGGCAACACGTCACCAATTTGGCAGACACTGTCAGCGCTAGCATTGACAGATCGCTCCCACGCAACGAAACAAAGGCGCCGCGCGCGCCTATAAAAGTGTACACAATGCCAAACTCCGCTTAAACGCGCCGGTTTGCTAGGGCTGTGCATTTCTCTCTCTTTATAAAACTACCCTGCTTTCAATCATCAATCCCAACACTTATGAATTTACTTGCTTTGTCATTTCATAAATTCTGCCCTTGCTTTGGAGGATGTATGCTTTGGGGAAAAATATGAACTTGACTGTGAACTGACTGACAAAGACCAGAAAATCCACATATTGGCTTCAGTCCACATTCAGAGCTACAAAATGCAGCCGCTGCCTGCGCTCTTAACAGGGAAAAAATACATGCAGCAGACGGAAACATGCTGAAAATCCTAAAGAATGAGGCAGAGATAATAAAAGCAGCAAAAGAATAGGGAAGTATGTCAACAATATGGTCCCTTGAACTTGAATCCATGGTTCCCGCACTTTGCCATTTCTGTGATCAATAAAGCGGGAGGGGGACCGCGGAGCGGTCCCCCGAGTGCTTGTAATCATTACCATTTTCACTCTCACTGTTACTACCATCACACTCATCCTCTTCCCTGGCCTTCCTCAAGCACCTCTCCCAGCATTGGATCACTTCTTCCTGAGGCGGTCTGTGAAAGGATGCCTCTCTGTCCAAATGCTCCTGCCACCTCTTCTCCAGTGCATCATCAGTATAATCCACTGGATCTTCATCATAGTTGCTTTGTTGAACAATACTCTCAGCAAGATATCCTTGCCAACGGTCACTCAAGTCGGGTCGAGGGATGGGAGATGCCTAAAAAAACAATGAGAGATGACCGAAGATGTGTAAGAACTCACCTTCAGCCATTGAATCACATTGTAGAACTGAAAAGGTTCAAGACGATTCCAAGGTTTCAAAAACTTATCCCACTGTGGAACAAATTGATCAAGTTTCTGTATCAGCTCAGGATCTGGTTGCGGGGAGGATCTGATATAGCAACCCCATTCACGACCATGCCCAGGATAATATTCCAAGTATGTCCTGCAGAAAATTGATACATGTTCAGCTGAGAGTATGCTCAACATTATTCTACTCACCAAAACTTGATGGGCTGTTCTCCTCCTACAATCTGCTGCATGAGTTGAAGCATTCCACAAGCCAAGTCTCGAGAAACCATGGCTATAGGGTAGAGGTGGTCTAGTTCTTGGCAAAGTGCAGGCACGAACAAGAAAAGTGTGTGAAAAAACACAGATCCATAGGTTATAAGTGCACGGAGAGAACAGATACACCTCAAGAGATCATTCCAGGACAGATCTAACGCAATGCGAGTTCGAAACAATTGGTTGGAATAGCTATCAATGAGGTAGTTGGGATTGGGAGTAAGCAGTCTTCTGGCATGGAAGATGCGGATGAGGTTGGGAGACTGGGATAAAAGCTCTCGACAGGCTGTTACTATGGCCTTCACTTCAGCTGTCATCCGAGAATGCAAAGCATCTATTGTGGCAAGGGATGGGACCAAAATGTCAATACCATTGGTTTCTGGATATTCTTTATTATGTTTTTCAAGTAGATTTGCCATGATTTGATTTTGAAAACCTTCATATTGGTGGACAAAGTGATAACATTCCCACTGTTGGATTAGAGCTTCTGGAACAGGGTGAATGTTCTTCCTGACTGAGCTTACATGGGAACAGAAAGGGAGTAGAAAGACACACTTTTAGCCAAATCAGGAAATCTCCTATTGTCTCCTTCTGATCTGGTGGACAGTGTTCAAGGACAAAGTCTGGATTGACCAATTGAATATGGGGCACCAAATCTGCAGAAGGTGGAAGAGAAGTGATGTATTGGATCCATTTTAGAGATGTGTTTGAGAGATTCCTAAGTATGACGGAATCAGGATAGGCTTGGAATGGGAATTCACCTCCACATACCAGAGGAGCCCGGGGCCATCCAGGTTTTTCTGAGGATTGTTATATGTGTATGCAAGTGCTCTGAGAATTGAGCATCCCAATTTTGCCTTGAGCTCTGCAGAACCAACATAGAAACCTGATGACCGTGTTTTATCCTTCAGGAAGTCAAGGAATGAAGTGTGGTGAACCCCACTCCAGCCTCTCGAGACTGTAGGTACTTTGAGCACGGAGTGTAGTGGACGGATAACCAACTCCACAGTGCCAAGTTCGAGACCAAGTAAGACATCAATATCCTGTGCATAGATAAACCAGGCATGGTGGGCTATCATGCACAAAATGTTGCAGAGGGTAGGATGGTACCGAACTGGGACTTTTGAAAGAATTTGCATATACAGTTGGTCAAGAGTTGCAAATGGTGATTCAGAATCAGAAGGAATAAGATTTTGAACCACAATGTCCAGTTGTTTCGAAGGCCAGGAATACTCATCATCCACAAACTTGATAACTGTGGCTGCATAGACAAAGTAGCCAGATGAATTTTGAACCAGTTTTGCCAGAATCTCTGGTGCTGGCCATGGAGTGGAGATGTTCTTCATGGCGAAATGCTCTCGATGAATGCGCGAAAATTCATCGCGGAGATAAGTCCGGACGTCCTTGAATGACTGCTCAATATTAGTGGAGTCTGCCACCCCTCGGAGGGACTCCTCCTCGAATGTCTCCCAGATATGTGGTTCTGATCTGCTGGCAACAAGGATCCGAAGCGCAGGGTGATGCTTATCTGTGAATCCTATCAAACGCAAGATTTCTTGCTGAATCCTGTACCCATCACACTCATCCAACCCGTCGATGAGGAGGGACCGAGGGTGAAGCACCATGAGCCATCCTGCATGGCTCGAGGATGAGGCTTTGCAGCTGCACATCAATGCTTCTACCAACAACCGACGGATCTGTTTCTACACTCCGAGATACTGGGCCCTTCAATTCGGGCTGATGGAGAGCAAGCTGATAAGCAAGGGTCGCGAAGAGCACTTTTGCATTGCCACAAGTGTTGTGGCCGCGTTTGAAAAAGAAGCTGCCGCCCAGCCGCCCAGCCTCCTGCAGTTGCTTGCACAGTGTCTGCATGACGGCCGATTTTCCGGCTCCTGCAGGACCATGTAGCCAATATATTGAGTGGTCCGAGTTGGGGTCTGTCGCCCAGTGATAAAGCTTTTCAAGCAGTTTGATGCGTGTTTCCGGATGGCATCTGGGCTGAGGAAAACGCTCCGAGGAGTTGTACAATGCTTCCAAGGCAATTGCACGAGAGAGGATATGGATTCCTGAAGTGTCACTCTGGAAACTAGGGCCGTTGAGAAATGGCATTCGGGACAAGAAAGCTCGAGAAGTTCCAGAGGCAAAGGTAAACCAACGTACTGTGTGTTCACGCTGACGTTGTCAGCCCTGATAGCGTAATGAAGGATAGGAGCCTCTCCGATACCACCATCGCCGCCTCGTCCCCCGGCACCGCCCCCTCCACCCTTTCCTCCGGTGCCTCCTGGGGAAAATGAGCAATTATTGCGGGACGTATAGCCATCCCTGTCGCACCAAAGATGTAATTAATGATCGTTTGGCTGGCCTGACGAAACATGCCTGTCGTGTTAAGAATCGAGGGGCGGGCACAAATGGAGGTAAGGGCAAGGGAATGGATGTGAGCGACGCTGGGTGTGCGTCCTGGTTCCGCGGATGTGCGGGGAGCTAGACAATAAAACTTATTAGCTCTTCACTCGGCCGTGTGGGTGGGCAGAATGAAGTGCGTCGCGGGGACACGTAGAGTATATGTAATGTTGTAATAATTCCAGCCGTCGCGTCGCCTGCGCGCAGCGTATTCGCTACCGTGGCTCCGCGCCGACTTGCTCCTAAACTCGTTCGTTAACATGTCGAGGTTCTGAACGGTCGAGAACGCGGATTTTGAAAGTCTGGAGTGTGAAGTCGGATATAAGTAGTGCCGCAGCAGCGGACTGGGGATGGGAGAGTGGTTACGTTGCACTGCCTCGTGGGGACGGGGTGCAGACAGCCGACAGCATGCATATTCGCACGAGGAAACTTTGAGAGCAAACTCCA
The DNA here is from genome assembly GCA_029378375.1 of Mycena olivaceomarginata. Lineage (NCBI taxonomy): Eukaryota > Fungi > Basidiomycota > Agaricomycetes > Agaricales > Mycenaceae > Mycena > Mycena olivaceomarginata. The sequence continues at coordinate 65,385 of JARKIC010001375.1, read as the reverse complement.
GCGACAAGTTTTACCTCAACGCTGTAGAGCGTCGAGCCCTCAAATCAGAAGAAATACCAAGCCGCTTGTGTCGAGGTTTCTTTTTCTGGTTCCGCAGTCAAGTGATTCAAGCAAGATTCAAGCTGTCGCGACAGCAAATTTGCAGCGAAACCCAGACGTCGATGCATGTGGAGCTGGAACCAGGATCGAGTTTCGCGGTGTGAAAGGGGGATACCATTGTGTCGCCGAGAACAGGATGAGGACCCGCGCATGGTGGGGAGTACCCAGGCCCAGGACTGGTGGCAGGACACGAAGAGACGTTGATCATTGACGCGGTCCGAAAGAGGCCGGTCCGATAACTCCGACGGCATGCAATTGCAATTGTGCACAGTGTTGATGTAAAAACAAAATTTATCGACAGAGGTCGGGTCAGCCACATCTACCACAGGCCTCTCACGCCACTCGAGAAATATTCAACTTGGGTGAAGCCGCCGCTGACCAAAGCACACACTGACCTAGGTTCAAGTTGAACTTGAACTTGTCAAGCGACGGGTTAAGGTGAGTAGATCAGAAAGAAATTACTCCGCTCGGAATTTCCAGCACAGTGCTGGACGCGGACTACACCAGGAACGATGGATACGACGAAACCCGGGTTTGTTGAAGCCAAACCCGGGATAGTGCCGAATACTGGGGCGCCCTCGGACGTGCAATGAAAGCTTCCGGGTTGGAGACTGAATAATGGAGAGGAAGGCAAGGAACGTCAATCAATGACAGAGCAACTTGAAAGTTTAGTGACGAAGCGAAATTGAATGTAGAAGAACGACAAATCAATCATGGATAATGGCCAAAGCACTATTTCTCTAGATGAATCAGCGCGAACCATTCTGGACGCCAATTAAAGGGCTTACAGGATCTTATCTTCGGACGTCTTCAAGTCAAAGTTGGAGCCATTCCTGCATGAGGCAAGTCATACACCCTCCCATTGACATTTATCTTATTCAAAACCGCCGTCACCTTCACCGACCCAAGGAAAATCGCCAGGTCTGCGTGAAACCCCTGCGATTCCGGGTCGAACGCGACATCGACGTGCCGCACGCGGGGGAACACGCCGACCCAGGCGGCAAGCTCGGTCATGTCCGTCAAGGGGACATACGGCGCCGGGGTGATTTCCAGCGCCCCGACGCGCTCGAGGAAGGAGGGGGCGATGGGGAAGGTGGGGCGGTACATTGACGAGGTCACGGAGACGGAAACGCGCGGGGGGAGGGGAGCGCGGACAGTGCAGCAGCCAGGAGGCCGATACTGGCGAGGTCGCGGTCGGACCAGAGGACGCATATTGACTGGATTTTGGGAAGCGCAGATCGTCGCAAGGAGTGGAGAATGAACTTCGCTGGCGCCCGGAGAGTTTCGAGATCTGGAAGATTGAGAAGGGGGCCTTCGACGAAGTCCGTTCGGCTTTGGTGGGAGATCGAGAGGTGCCGCAGATGGGGCAGCCGAGAGATGAAGTCGAGAATTTCGGCCTCTGCGACAGCGGAATTTCGCCAGGAAACTGGATCACCGTCGGACAAGGTCAAGGAGGTTACATGGGTAGCGGCTGAGGCGATGAGGGGCAGCACGGCGCTCCAGGGAGTAGCGCCCTCCGCGTGGCATCCCAACGTCAAGGATATAATGGGGCAGGTACGGAGAACCGCTAGTGTCCACAATAAACCCGGTAGAAGGACGAGGATAGCGGAATGAATTTCCAGAGAGGCGAGCTTGTACGAATGATGGAGGGTCGGGGCGTAGCGCCATCTCGATGCGAGCGTGGCCTTGCCCGGAGATCCGGCTGAACGTCGGTGGCGGAATCTCACCGGTCCGTCCCCGCAGGACATGGGAGATGACGGATATTAGACGCATGATGGGGCCGCGACGAGTGGCTGGTGGGGTAAGCTTGTACGATTTGGTGAATTGTCCGCCGTACATCATCGTGAGGCATTCACACTGCTTCTCCAGAATGCAGTTTAGGAGGCTTTCCATGCGGGTGGTCCAAGCTCGTAATACCTTGTCGTCCCCGACAGCGAGACACGCACTTCCCCGGGTATCCAGGCACAGGGTGACGTGCCTCACTGAAGGGAGCCGGGAGAGATAATTCTCCAGTCGTGTTAGATGGGTAAGCAATGGGAAAATCGACGTGCAGCTGGGGTGGGGGAAGGTGCATCTGATTTCCTCCGTATTTGGGATAAAGAGTGCCATTTGCAGCGCAGCCAACACATCGCAGCCGTCAGTGCGCATGTCGATGACGATGGATTTCGAGCTGGGAGTCAGGCCGTGCCGAGAGAAATAGATTGGAAGGGCGACGAAGTGTAGCCGTCGACATGAAACGGCGAGAGAATACAGCGTGCTAGTGGGGACCGTATGATTCTCCAGAATGCTGACCAGAGTCTCGGTGGGGAGGTCCAGAATACCAGCCCGAGGGTGCGTTGCCATGGCTAGGTACGTGTGAACGACTGTCTTCACAAAAGTATATAAAGGCTTGTTACGAGACTATGGCTAGGGAGCAAGACGGGTGACGGATCAAGCAATGATGTAAATTGTTGCGATCAATATGTCACAGCCGACGGTGCCTAGATCTCTAGGCTATATGTAGTGCTTGAAAGAGGCGCTCCCTTTGAGGCCTTATTCAAGCAGCGTCTGATCTCGTTATCAGACCCACTATGATCAACACGTGAGACTCCCCCCCCCCCCCCAAATATTTGGACATGATTTGGGCACAAACAAACCGCTGATCATTGCATGCCACCGCGCCTACGAGTCGCTACGACGCGTCCACAACGCGTCCTGCTGGTTCTGCCTGCCTGAACACCTTCTGTCTGGGGCTGGCTGTATCCACACCTCCCTAACCGCCTCAATCCGCCTGATTTCACCGTGAATTACCAACAGCAGGCGAATGTTGGTGTAAATACTGTGCATACACTCAATACCCCTTCCAACGAGTCTGTCCATGTACATGAGGCTTCTACAACATCATATTATCGTCCTCCCGTCTATAGCAATGGCAAAAGTCCGCTTCCCACGCCGTCTTCTCATGCGATCGCACCTAAGACAGCCACTTTATTGCTTACGGCAACCCCTCTTAGGTCATTTCCGCTGTGGTACCGGAAATGACCTAAGAGGTCTCCGCCGGCGTTGTAGGTGTCGTAGACCGGGCTCGCTTACATCCCTGCCATGTCGGCATCTCGGCATGGTCTGCCTGCGCCACCTCCGCTGCCTACCTTCGCCGTATGAATTACCTTTGAACCTCTGTGCAGCCGATACAGCTGTCTCCCTCTAATGTAAAGCAACATTGGAACCATCTCCATTAGTCCCTATCCTCAAAGCTGGGCTGTCTTACTACATAAATGATTCATAAACCTAAAATCCAAATTATCCTTGCAATCAGAATTCTTTAATTACAAAGAGGAACTGTGCAGGCATATAAACACAGCCTCCTACAATTGCAGGTATATGGATTGTGGCTCAGAGCAAACCGATTATCCGTCTACGATGAGATGTGGCTTGTGTTGTAGGTGTCAGAGGTCATCTGATTGCCCCAAAGAGTTTCACTCAGTTCAGGTACATTACTCAAGTATATACATATTGAATACTATATTCCAAGAGGTCAAAGGAGTGGTAAAGTAGATGACAGGGCCAATATCGTCCGCACTTTCCTTGCTCTTATGCTGCTTGGTTAGCACTAGTTGTGCCCATGTTTTATCCCTCTTTGATTTTATGTCCTCCGGTTTAAACTGCTTGCTTTCTGTGTCTGCATCACCGGCAATGTAAACTCTCATGTTCAAATGTTGTTTTCCAGCTCAGGTACCGAATAATTGGACAGTATCTTTCTGTACCTCAGTCTAACAATACTAGTGCTCTTCCGTCTCCTAGAACTCACAGCCATGTGCCTGTCTACCGGTCTTATCGTGCCTCCCTCACCCTCTTTCATAGTAAAATTTAATCTGTGCAGCCACCTTCATGTACATCGGCCTGGGAGTTGCTATCTGTTGATCTGCCAGACACCATTCATGATGCCCACAGCTGATTGGACTCCACATTAGACACCTCCAACGCACCTCCAACACCTCTACTACATTTTCTGGGTAGTATACTGGCTTACCCTCATGGTGTGGATGTCTCTTTTCTCTGTGGTCTTGCACCAGCTTGTGCAATGCCATGGGTTGAGTGGCCAGACATGTCCGGAATGCTTGTGACTGGACTCCACATTTAACACCTCCAACACCTCTGTCACATTCTCTGGGTAGTATACTGGCTTGCCCCCGTGGTGTGGATGTCTCGGTTCTCTGTGGTCTTGTGCCGGCTTGTGGAATGCCATGGGTTGAGCGGCCAGACATGTCCGGAATGCTTGTGATTGGACTCCACATTCAACACCTCCAACTAGAGAGTACCACGAATACCAGATATCGTGAATATTCGCGAGTATACATTCGCGAATAACAAATACTCATATTCGTGAATGGCTGTGGCTGTGCTATTCGCGCGAATGTGAATATCAGTTTTCAGGAAAGTTGATATTCACGAATATTTGCAGCTGTAATACACAGCCAAAGTTTCAATCAAGCATGGTAAATTTGGGTCTGTTTAACACATCTCCTCTCTGGAACCAGAACATACTTCATTTACACCAACTACATCTGTAATTCATATACAAGCCAACCACTTTAGAGACATTTTTACTTTGACAACTGCTTGACAGGTTGATCACGGCAAGTGTAATGGTCAATCAAATGGTTGAACATGCAAGACAAGGGCTTGTATGAGTCTTTGACAATGTTTAAACTCACCAGATAGCATAAAAGTGCTCTCAGCAACTCATTGGTGGGTGCTAAACCCCCAAATTCTCAATGTATTTGCTGAGTATTCATATTCATGAATATTCGCAAATATTGCTGACTAAGCAACGAATATTTGCCATCAATATTCGTATGAATGCGAATATCAGTTTTGAGGTTTTGGTGAATATTCATATTCGCGAATATATATTCGTGGTATTCTCTACCTCCAACACCTCCGTCACATTCTCTGGGTATTATACTGGCTTGCCCCCATGGCGTGGATGTCTCAGTTCTCTGTGGTCTTGCGCCGGCTTGTGGAATGCTATGGGTTGAGCAGCCAGACATGTCTGGAATGCTTGTGATCGGACTCCACATTCAACACCTCCAGCACCTCCGTCACATTCTCTGGGTAGTATACTGGCTTGCCCTGTGGTGTGGATGTTTCTTGTCTCACTTTCAATCAGCAGAACTGATTCTCATTGGACCTTGGATTTCACAGCAGCACTGACAGAAATGAAGTTGGGTTTTCGAAATTTGGGGAGTAGGAGGTGTTGGAGACTCCAGCTAAGTATAAGTAAAAGCATAGACTGTGTATATGGTTCAAATGAGAGGTTATAAATTGTTAGAAACATATCCTATGGCACCCAAAATTCATTGAAATGCCGCAAAAGTCAAGATCACCTGGTGCCGGCAGGGTGGGCCGGAGCCCGGGCCGCGTTTGATCAGCCAATCACAAGTTGAATAAAGGTTGGCCCTCCGTAATTCAGGCCCCACACATCCAATACTGGCCGAAATATTGTGACCAGGGGCTCAAATCAAAGCCCTGAGTTGCCCCATAGATAAATGGTCAAAAGATCCTGGGTTATCTGAAGGTAAAGTTGCCGTGCAAAAATATCACCGGAATCCATCTAAGTTTCATAGTTGAACTTCGGCCACATTGTTCAAACTTCAAATTTCAAAACATTGTGGATTTCCAGGGCTCTAAAACTGTTTAGTTATGACTCAAGTGACTTCTGATAGGTATTAGATCAGTGAACTGTGGATATTAAGAACACTGAAACATAGATATTTTGGGGAAACAACAAAGTTTGATATTTTCATCAGATATGCAGTCAGGGATGTTGTTCTTAGAGGCCATTATATTGTTTATGCTCTCATTCTGTTCTCTGAAGTAGGTGGGAATCATTCCTGACCGTATCTGCTTTCTCAAAGCCAAAAAGAAGGCATGTCGGAGGTGGTGTAGGAGGTGAAGTAGGTGTACATTACCTGAGTCAAAGCATCTACCAACTGAGTTTCAAGCTCAAAAAGTACACTTGGACCTAGAAATACTTACTAGTTTGCCTTGCAACTGATCTGGGGGTCAGAGTAGACTGCATATTCGAAAATGCGATTTGGTTGAAGTTTGGAACTGAGCTGGGATAGAGTATACTATGATATTTCTGAGAATTGAGGTCTTGAATGTTTGTGTTGGCTTTGAGTCCAGCTTAGAGGGGCTGCAATAGGCCAAAAGCACAAAGACACTCTTTGGTTGCAACTTTGAACCATTTTAAGAATAACATGAGCCCAGTGCGGGCTGCTTCACGCTTACCACTTGAACAAGTTGCAATTGGTTGATCTTGGCAGTCTTCAGAGCGCTGATGACGGAGACTGCAGGTGAGTTGAAAGGTGTAAACTTATAAAGAGAGAGATTTATACGGGACTGTACTAATGTGTTCATGTGGCTCTTTGCCACCATGATTTCAGTTCTCTTGAAGGTGTTACGCAAAGGTTTCAGCCTCCCCAAAAAAACAGAGAGAATATTTACCGCAATGCGGAAGGTGCTGGCCAATAGAAATCACTGTTGAATGCCTATACTGAAACTGACCACTGCTCGATAGCTGTGAGAAGATCTCAAGGTTTACCTTTCTGCTTGTACTGGGAAAATCATCCTAATATAGGTGCTGGGACCAGGTGGAACATGGGGCCTGGGGCGAAGGATATGATTACAAATGAACAGCACTAGAAAGATACAAAAAGAAGCAGTGTTATCAAGCTGATGCCAAGAGCTGAGCTGGAAAGAAAGAAAGCAAAACCTTTGACGAAGGTGTTGGAGGTGTTGGATGTAGAACAGGTCACTTGCTCCTGCATGTTACACAGATTTATTAGAGTGCATTCAAAACAGATGGAGTGTGGGTTGAATTGACACTAGCCAAGCAGGACAGGAAGGAAGGAGGGGCATCCATGTTGTGGGCAAAATCTGGGAAATGAAGGTGTCAGAGGTGTCGGAGGTAGAAAGGTTACTTGCTCCTGCATGTAGAGACAGGTTACACAGATTTATTGGAGTGCATTTGAAATAGATAGAGTGTGGGGTAAATTGACACTAGCCAAGCATGACAGGAAAGAGGGAGGGGCACCCCTGTTGTGGGCTACATGTGAGCGATGAAGGTGTCGGAGGTGTTGGAGGCAAAACAGGTTACTTGCTCTTGCATTCATACTGGATTGTGTTTGACAGAGTTGGAGTGTGGATCAAATTGACACTAGTCAAGCAGCACAGGGAAGAGGGAGGTGCAGGGGGCTCCTCCTGTTGCAGGCTACATTCAGGGTGTTGGAGGCGTTGGAGGTAGAACAGGTTACTTGCTCCTGCCTGTAGGAACAGGCTGGGCAGATATACTGGAGTGCATTTGATGGAGATGGAATGTGAGTTGAATCGACATTATCCAAGTAGTACAGGAAGGAGGGAGGCGCAGTGAGAACCCCCTGTTGCAGGCTACATTGGTGTCGGAGGTGTTGGAGGCAGAACAGGTTAGTTGCCCCTGCATCTAGGGACAGGTTGGATGGCTTCATAATGGAATGCATTGAAGTATGTATCAAATTACTGCCAGCCAAGCAGTACAGGAAGGCAGGAGGTGCAGGGGACACCCACATCGAAGGCCATATCTGAACTACAATGGTGGGAATGTACCGGGAATTGCCGGGAATAAAGTAGGCAACGGTGGTCAACCACAGGACACAATATACCCAGATGGGGATCTATGACTAATAGCACCGTCACCTCCGATGTCGGAGGTGACCTCTTAGGTCATTTACTGCACCACATGGGAAATGACCTAAGAGGGGTTGCCGTAAGAATAAAGTGGCTGTCTTAGGTGTGCGATCGCGAGAAGTGACAGTTTGCCGATCGACAATACCCGTTGAAGTGTCTGAAATGTAGTAAAATATTCAAACTAGGGGCAAATGCAGCCTCTGTGGATAGTCATATGAAAAGCCCTGCCTGCAAAGGTGCATCTTCTGTCCATATTTCTTCACTATTTTACCGAGTCTCAGTCTAGGACCAGATAATGCACCTTCCGTGCCGCCACGGCCGCCAGCCGTTCTCCGACAGCCGCTCCGGGTGTTCTCATTCTCCTCGGGAACGTCGGCTGCTGCATCTCAGCAATCCATCGGAGACACTCCATCGCGGGGTTGGTCCGTTCCTTGCCCCGGTATTCCCATTGAGTGGGATCCCAAGACTTTTTGGAGTACATATCCTTTCCAGTTACATACACCCGATGCTAGTGCGCGGCCCAAATATGACTTAATTTTGTCTGAGCTTCCGAATGCTCGTTCGACCCAGAGTCTTGGTGCTGTCGTGACACTGGATGGCCTCTTGCCGTGTTTCGAGTGTTCTGCTTTGACACTTGATATCGGGATTATCAGAGAACGAGCCAGCCGCCCGTATAAACATATCCATAACCACGAGAACCTCAGTTCCAACCAGCTTCGCGGGAAGGTGACGGCGGTACAGGACCAAGTCAACGCTCTCAAACTGAAGGTAGATTTTTTTTACTTTGTCATTTAACACAAGTTTTGAGAGAAATCATATTAGAATCTCGACTTAGAGGATTCTCTTACTCGCGCACGAGCACGGTTGTCAGAATGGAAAGCAGTGTTCCAATTTATCGGCCAAAATTCAATCCCCGCGTTACATCGGCTGTTGGCCAACGCGGAGAAAGAAGGATGGAGTGCCGTAAAATTTTTGGAACAATCCCAGCTCGCCAAGGCCGGGAAATATACAGCCCCCAATTATACACAATACGAAATCGATCTCGCTATACTGCTTTACGAGCTCGGCGGGGCTGGTGCTGTTTACGCAATGAACCACTCAATCTTCGCACTCCCATCCAGAAATACAATCCAACCCTACCGACGGCAATTCAAGTTGGTGCCGTCGGTCAACGGTTTGCGGATTGCAGATATTTTTAGAAACATTACGGCGCTCTTTGGTCCGCATACACCTCGTGACGAGATAGCAGATTCCTTCCCACCTATCCAGTGCTGTCACACACTGTCGTTCGACGAGCTTGCCACAGCGCAAGATTGACTACATGACGGAAACCGATGAGATGGGTGGCTTTTGCATTGACCACCTCGCCGCACTCGAAACAATCAAAGTGGGGAAGGATACTCACACCGTAGAGGCTGCTGTTTCAGCAGTGAAGGAAGGGAAGGTTCACATTTCGCACGAGACCTCAGTTGGAGCCATCTCGCGCTTGTACGAAACCAACTACGGCGCAAAGCCTGTTTTCATGGCACCTACATGCAAGAAGGGACCATGGCAAGACAGCCTTCGTACAATTGAGATGGTGATAGAGGCCTGGAAGCGGTCCCCGGATGGAGAAATAAAGCATGGACCGATTGTATCGGTTGCAACCGATGGGGATCACAAACGGCGTCTTGCTCTCTTTCTGCTATGCATGCACAGCGAAATTCTCCCGGGGAACCCGCTCTATTCATTTGTACACAACCTTCCAGGGTTCAATCTTCGTGTGGGGAAAAATAATTTAACCAACGATGCGGATCCCAAACACACTTTTAAACGTACATTATTTTCTCAAGGTTTGAGGCATGAACTTGAAAATAATTTACAGGGTTGCGTAGTGACCTCATCTCGCCGGAAGGGCTTGTCGTGAAAAATGTGTGCATCAACCGGGACCTGCTTCTGGTGTGGCTCGAACGATTACCGGACCATGATTGGTCCGAAACCTCTATCCACAACCTGCTGAATCCAGCGGATACTCAAAATGTTTCCGTTGCGATAAAACTCCTTCTGTGAATCGGGGAAATAGCAGAGTTGGACCCAGAAGATCTTGATCCAAGCGAGGCGGCAGAGTTTAAAGCTCTCTGTCTGCTTGGAGAAGTTTTCGATGCCCTGCTACAGCCATTCATAAACACCGAGCTCTCCTTATCGGAGCAAATCTAATCATTGATCACTTTCTCCCACCTCCTTTGCGCGCTCTATGTCGAGAACGGCACTTCCTTTATGCCCAACCAGTTGTATGCCGACCTGCAGGCCATGGTCAAGAATGCTGTCTTGATGGTTCCGAAAACTCGCATCCTGCACGGACAGTTGAAGGTGTTTGTCTGTCTTCTGGGAGACGATGTTCTCGAGGCGTTGTTTGGTCGTTCAAGAATGATTGGTGGCCACTCGCCTAACTGCAGCGTTGGCGAGCTTCGGGACCGCTTTTCATCGGCCATGAACCTCGACTATATTTATGAGCATCACCCCGAGCTGGAACGAAAGCCGTGCCGCCTTGACATGTCTCGCCTGCGTCATGTTGATCATTCTTCGGCCGTCACACTTTAAACGCGAGCTCCGGGCGGATAGTTGTGATCTGGAGACTGTGTGGGCCGCGGCTGTCAAGGCTGCAGAAGCTATACTCGCCAAATATGGGGTGAGAATGCCCATGTACTTTGCGGAAACGGTTCCGGATAAAGGACAGAGATCTTTCGCGCCCTATGGGCGGAAAGTATCCTGCCATTTCCGGTGGAGTTGACCGTTCAATGGCCAATCTCTTCTCAGAGTCCTCTGATGAGGATTCAAATTGACTCGGATCCTGACACTGTCAATTTCGCGAATTTGGTAGCGGGTGTCAATTTCGACGCCATGATTGCAACCGAGAAATCATCTGAATCCCCTCCTGCCACCCACTCTCTTTTCGCCGAAATTGACGCTGCCGGAAACCTGGCACACAAGAAGTCAACTTTGCGAATGTTCTTCGATATCACATATGACAGTCATGCCATTCATGACCGCCTACAACGGGTTAGAGGATTCGGCGGAAAGTCGTGGACACGAGACACCGAAACTGGCCAGGACATTTCATCGACGACTCATTTTCAGCTCGGCAACTTATTTACCGCACTAGTGTGTCACAATGGTACACATCTCGGACTCGCTGTTGCCAAGTGTATCCTTATCAAGCGAGGGGCGTCTGGTTCGAAAGCGGCTTCCGTTTCTGTTATTCCACATGCAGAACTTCATCTGCCCGCATCACCGTACATGATATCTGGGCAAGTACTATCCCTGGTTCCCCAACCCAATAATCTGGCGGCTTTGGGCATGGGATGGCGTGTTCATCTCATTGATTTGAAGAAGAAGAAGAAGAATTCAGGCGAGGAAATCATGCATTTACGAAATCTCCAGTTCACTGTCTCCAGTCGTCTCATTGATTGTGATATTCATGACCGAGCCCTCGAGCTTGCTGCATTAGACCTCCCCGGCGATCGTGAAAAGACTTGGTCTTTTCAAAACTCAGATCTTTTATCCGCTTGGAATAAATTATGGGACGTCATTGCTCAATGACGGCAGTCTTCATGAGAAATTCCCCATATTCACGGGCGTCTTGGAAGGGACCTTTCCTTATCAAACTCCCTCCTCACCCAGTGAGCCTACTATTCCGTTGTTATCATTATTGTTTTTTATTCTTTTCAGTATCCCCCGGCACTTGTTACGCCCCCGCCAATCGCCAACACTGCCATTGAACAATCTATCATGACCCGTAAAGCCTGTCGTGTCTGTGGAAAACCTGTCAAAGATCAGGATCGCCAGGGACATGTAGGCGAACACATAATGAAGGCACTTCACGGGGTAGAAGATTCCGTGAAAGTACCGGTATGTGACATACATTTTTTATCGGTGTAGGTCTGTGTCTGATCATTCTTCCAGATTTCGGGGTCTTATCCTTGTGGTATGTGTGGAGGAACTTGTCAGATAGCGATCAAGGGTGGGAAGGCAGATTCAAACTGTCCTGCGGCATATTCTTTCCTGATCTCCGCCGCCAAGAAATTCCTGCCTACACGTCCTTGTACAAACGTGCCGATGGTCTGCGCCATGCTGGATTGCAAAGAAACCGATTGGAAGTACAATTTTAAACGGCACCTCAAGGACCGGCACCCAGATTGGAGAAATCTAATTTCTTCTCATTTTCTTGAACAGATTTGTATTTCTCGGGAAGAGCAGTTGGCGCTGAAGATCCCAGCGCAAAAAGTGATTGAATGGCCCACTATTTCCTCTCCCTGCACCTGCCTCCCCACTTCACCGCGCCCTTCGACACCTCTTAGCCGTAAACGGCCAGCTCCGAGCCCCCCCAAATTCACCCAGTAGACACGATAAAGAAAACTGTGACCCGAATAATACCCATGCAGCCAAAACGAGACGTTTTTAGATCTTAGCCACTATTATAGCGCATATTGCCATTGGTGTACTGTCGACTTCACTACTAGGAACTAAGTAATCATGTCGCGCCGCATTGAACATTTGTTTGCTAATTTACTTCCGGACGGGGGTCTAATTGATGATTTTGGAGCTTGCTACCATTACTTTGAATGAGAATCTACAGCTAACATTTTATCTGTATATTCAAAACGACCCTTCACCTTACTGTACATTGTCTTCTTTGTTTTACCATGCCCGTGGCTGCGGGAATTCTGGCAGGAGTAGGCCCCACTATTATATCGCGAGCCCTTCGACCGTCAAACTAGACAGTGTCGACGTTACTGACCCAGCACTCGGCTTCAGCAGATAAAGGTTCATTCAACCTTCAACCGGCGCACCACTGCAGTTACGTAACAATGCCGGCGGGAGCGTCACCGTCACAAATCCCAGGCCATTCAACCTGCACAGGTGCACCATTGCAGGGTATTTGAGCTCGCGCCTGGCCACCATGCCCGAAAGAGAACTAAATCTCTGAGAAAACCTCCGAAACTGACTGTTCAGTGGAACGAAAAAACATAGCCCGTCGACGTTCAAAACAGGTAATCTGGCTGAACCCCCATCGGGCATCACCAGTTATGCGCGCAACAACCCCCCGGCCATTCGGTCTGCATCAGGTATAGCGCCGCTGGGTATACAACCCAGCGTCCAGGGCGGCTTCATTGCCCGAAGGAAGACAAGCCGCCACCCATCCAGGGATTGTCATGGGTACAACATCGCTGGGTATTCAGCCCCAGGACCCACTTTGCGTCTACACGAGAGTGAGAAACAAAAATATATTCAATTTGGCACACGGCCAGCGTCTACACCCGGATGATCAACAACAAAATTCTAGCCAGCATTCAGGCATCATGCCCATATAGCCACAGAATATTCAATCCAGAGAGCGGTTGGCGTCTACTGTACTTTTTCGTTCAAATCGGTAGTCACGCGTCACGCACCCCCCTGTCGATCACGAACTTTGGTCGATGTCACGCGTCACTCGGGCCTCTGTCGAATCTCCAGGCGGTCACACAGGTCTCCAAACTGCCCCAAAAGTGCAAAAAAGACGAAAATTTCGACATTTGAACCGAAAAATTTCGAGGTGTCACACAAAAATTCGGCAGCTGCCGAAATGTCGAATAGGTAAAATGGGTCACGCATCACACCCCCTGTCGATTTGAACGAAAAAGTACAGTATGTCCGAATGAAAAACAAACACCAGTCAGGTATCATGCAGGTAGATATTCGACCCAACGCCCGGTCGGCGTCACTGTCGATCGACAGCGCTGAAATGAAATAAAGGTATGGCCATTCAGACTCCAACAGCTACGGCGTCGCTGAGTATTCGACTCAGAACCCGGTCGGCGCCACTGTCAATCGACAGCGCCCTAATGAAAACGAGATTATGGCCAATCGGCTCCAATAGTTATGGCGTCGCTGAGTATTCGACTCAGAACCCGGTCGGCATCACTGTCAATCGACAGTGTCCTAATGAAAACGAGAATACCAATCGGCTCCAACAGTTATGGCGTCACTGAGTATTCGACCCAGTGCCCAGTCGGCATCGCTGTCAACTGACAGCGCCCGAATGAAAAGAGAATATGGCCATTCGGCTCCAATGGGTACGGCATCGGTGGGTATTCGACCCAGCACCCAGTCGGCGTCACTGTAAATTGATAGCTCTGAATGGGAAACAAAGCTGGGTATTCAACCCAGCACCCGTTCGGCGTCATGATCAATCGACAACATCCAAAGGAAATAAACTCAGGCTCCGATGGGACGGCGTCACTGGGTATTTGATCCAGTGTCTGGTCGGCGTCACTATCAATCGACAGCGCCCAAAGAAAATAAACCATGGCCACTCAGGCCACAATGGATAGGTCATCATTGGCCATTTAACCCAGCGCCTATTCAAGCGGTAACCGCCCTCAAAGACATAACCCGCCAGCCATTCGGAGCATTGACACAAGTACGGCGTTGCTGGGTATCCGACCCCTGCCCGGGTGGCGTTGACGATAATGAAAGCATTCACAATCTGCACTGCCATCCAGGTCTGCATGTGAAGCAGGTGAAGCACAGTCCGGTATTCAACATGACACCGACTATGGCATCAATGCCATCCATTCGAGATTGTTCGTGTGCATTAAATGCGGTATCTGCGGCCCCCCCGCGTCCAGCAGCAGTGTCAACATCTACAATGATGCTCAAATGGGAGCCAATAAAGCCTTGGGCTATTCGGGATCGACCCTCAATGCATTCTGCATTGCGCCGCACGCGAGGCAATTCTTGGACACACTTTCTTGTCTGTGATTGGTAACTCACTTGTGCATATCACAGGACCCTATCTTTAAACCAGAATCTCTCCATACCAGATTTGACGATAGATATATGGGACCCAGAACAACAATGGTGCACAGTAGCTGCCCAGATGTCATTGCACTCTGCATGACAACGGGTCGTCGATGATTCCAGCCGACAGAGAGGAGAGGGAACCAGAGGACAGTGAAGAGAAGCCCAGTAAGTGTCAAAAAAATTCCACAGGTGCGCGTACTCTGGCACGTGCCCTGCGATTCCGAAGTCCGCGAGGTCATCGGGACTGAAAAGATCGCACAGCCACTCGCCGAGATGATCACATTCGGCGAGTGCCGGCAACTTCCGCTCTCTCGCTTAGCGAGGCCTAACTTGATCTTGGCAGCACAGTTCGTGCCTCACAGCGCTTGAGCTCAAGTCGCCACAGTTTGTATTGTTTCGCCTCGGACGAGAAGGGTGTGGTCGAAAAAATAAAATAAAAAACTGATCGATAGCCAGACCCTACTCATGGGATCCCTCCAGGTAGCATGTTTAGTCGTTTTTGGAGCTTCTTCGCGAGATATAAAGCTGCCATCAACCAGCACTCCCAGAAGGGAATTCCATCAAATCCATCTGGTGTGTTCAATTCGAGTTATTTTTGTGTGGAAATGACCTAGGGCGGCAGGGAATAGGTTGATATGAGACCTTTCCCACGTCAGATTTTGTCTCAGAGCTTGTGGAAGAGCATGGAAAGTCGGAGCCATCGGACCGGAGGCACAAGTTCGGTCGATGTCTCGGGATTTGCCGATGCACGCCTACCCGTCTGAAGTAGCGTACCCAGGCACTGAGGGATAGGCACTTGACTGACCGTGATGTGATGTTCGGTATTTTTGAACCAGTCTACAGCTTCGACAGCACGGATCCTATGGCTTTATCAGCGGCATCGCCTCATCTTCCATGATAAAAGGGGCCTCACATAACTAACCGCCCCTCTCTTTCGCCCCCCCTTTGTCCGACATCCGACCATCTTTTCAAATGCCACCTTTCCTTGCTGCATCCCAGAGAGACTTGGCTGGGCCCTACAATAGGGAGATGGGAGGCGATACCGGAAGCGCCGCGGCATCTAGCGGATACCCAGGTATACAAGCAAGGTCTTTGTTTACGCAAGATTGTAATCCATCGACAAGGTCGCAAGGGTCTCGCTTGATACCCAGAACCTCCGAACCCTCAATTCAGCGTGCCAAACGGTCAGTTTCGAGGGCCGCAATTCCAAGGCTATCGTCAGCCGGCGTTGGGCCAATATTCCCATGTCACAGGTGCGCAACTCCACGCATTCGTCGATATCCTGCTCCAATTATCGTCAAGGGGGTGCTCAATACCAAGAACCTTACAACTCTCAGTACGGCGCGCTGAATCAATTCCACTCGTCTCTACCAGGGTATCGTCAGACTCAACCGACACTTGGCCAGGACGTGGGTACACAAACCATTCGTCAATATATTGCTCTAATCCACTGTCAAGGTGGCTCTCAATACCGAGGACCTCCCAACTTTCCATACGGTGCACCAACCATTCAATATCAGTGGCCTCAGCTCCCAGGGTATCCTCATACCCAGCCGGCGCTCGGCCAATACCAAGATGCGGGTATGCCACATATTTGTTTATATACTATTCTGATATAATCAAGATCGCGGTCAATACACAGAACGTGTACACCCACGATTCGGCGAAACAAGCAGTCCCCTACTCTGGAACAGAGAAGGGTTCTGTGGGGCTGAAAGGCTAATCCGTCTGCAAGAATACAAGCGAGGTTTCCCGAGATCAGTCACATGCGGATATTATTGTAATGCAGATGACACCAACTTAAAGACCAAGCCGCAATTAGTCACATGTATATCATCTGATTGATCCTCCACTTACCGGCCCGGTTTCACACCAAATCCTAAACATGTGTTGTGATTTCTACTCCACTCTTCTCCATCTCTGCTCCACAACCACTTCACATAAGCCGAGGCTGCATTTGCTCTCTTTCTACCACCAGCATCCTGCCCTCCCTCAGTTTTACCCTCTGCCCAGTATGAATGAGCAGCACCCACTTCAAACTTGATACTTTGACACCCACTGATTAATTCATGACAAAGCTCTACCAAACCCTGCACTTTTGCTATCGGTTTTTTTTGTAGAAGCAGTCCTCATGCCGAGTGAGAAGCTCGGCAAGATCAGAAATCCCCACATCCAATTTTCAGTGCACACAACATTCTGACTTTGAAACATACTGCCAAGATGTTGATAAGGAAGCTCTACCAAACTCTGTGCTTTTGCTATTGGTTTTTGTTGTAGAAGCAGTGCTCATAGCTACCTTCTCACTCAGCCAGATCAAAGGTCCCCATATCTGATCTTCATCACACACAAACATTCTGACTTTAAAACATACCACCAAGATGTTGATGAGGAAGCTCAACCAAACCCTGCACTTTTGCAATTGGTTTTTTTTGTAGAAGCAGCACTCATAGTTACCTTCTCACTCATCCAGGTCAAAGGTCCCTACATCTGACCTTTATCGGACACGAAAATTCCGATTTTATTCTAAATTTAAAACACACCATCAAGATGTTGATGGGGAAGCTATACCAAACCCTGCACTTTTGCTATTGGATTATTTTTTTTGTAGATGCAGCACTCATAGCTACGTTCTCACTCAGCCAAATCAAAGGTCCCCATATCTGATCTTCATTGCACACAAACATTCTGACTTTGAAACATACTGCCAAGATGTTGATGAGGGAGCTCAACCAAACCCTGCACTTTTGCAATTGGTGTTTTTTGTAGAAGCAGCACTCATAGTTACCTTCTCACTCATCTAGATCAAAGGTCCCCATATCTGATCTTCATTGGACACGAAAATTCCGATTTTATTCTAAATTTAAAACACACCACTAAGATGGCAATGAGGAAGCTCTACCAAACCCTGCGCTTTTGCTATCGGTTTTTTTTTGTAGAACCAGTACTCATGTCAAGCTTCTCACTCGGTAAGATTAGAAGTCCCCATATTCAATTTACAGCGCACATAAAAATTCTAACTTTAAAACACACCACCAAGATGTTGATGAAATTATGACCACATGCAAAGGTAGAGTAGGGGACTGGTGCTTGCCACCACTACCGATCAGTTGCGGGGACCACAATTCCAAACGTATCGACAAACGGAACCGGGTAAGTTATATAGATGTCTCTTCTCTAATCTTCTCCATAAGCCACTTCATCCAGATTTATGGCCCCAGCATATCCCCCCGCTGTATTCTGCTGCTTCTGCCCCGGCGCACGGTGCCCATAATGTCATGCCCCTCCGAGCCGAGTACACAGCTTCTCATCCTCTCTCTACGCAAAGCCAATATACCCTGTTGAATCCGCCGCAGACGGCACCTGGGAGTGATGGAATACCTATCGCGCGCCGCAGATCTCATAGGATGCGCAATGACTTCAGTCCCTCTTACTCAACGGGTACTTCTCTTCGACCTACTTTGAAGTCCATTCTCAAAAAGGAACGCAAGAACACACACTTTGCACAAACATTCAACCCGGTTTCCTCCGTCCCGACTAGTCTTGTGTTTACCGCGGGGGTTTGATTGGAGTGCGTCGTTATTATGTAATCTTATGTCAGCATTCTCCGATTCCCTTCCCTCAGCACAAACACCATTCAAATTCCTTGAAGTTTGGTGGTGGACAACATTTAATACCGCCTATCTAACCTTCTGTCTATTCAGAATATTAACAAAGTGCGTAGAACTTGTTGTCTCGAACATCCGGTTTGATTTGGGTTTGTTCAAGCCGAAAATTTTGGCTGAAGCATAAATCAATGAAAGCTTCAAAGATTCCTTAAGGAAAATTGAAGCAGGTAAGAGGAGTATCAAAATGAGTATCCGGTGGTTCCTGCTGCAACAGATGTGTTATTAATGCGAAACAAAAAGGTTGTGGACGCCAGGATTCGAACACACGCGGGGATGAATTACATAATAAGGGAACACTACCATCCGACCCCAACTGTAAACAACAGACTCTATACAGCGAGGTACGAGCTTGGTTAGTATATAGTGTCTGTCTACGAGAGACTACGTCCCGACCCCATCCTCTCGAGTTGGGTTCCGTGCCCGTGGACGGCGTAGGGGAACAGATGATATGTCACTCTACGGTCGAGGGATTAGTGCCTCACGTCGTTCGTCTGCACAATCTTCTCCGGCCCCCGGCACTCGGGGAAAAAAAAACGCAGCTCGCACTTGAACCCGGGATTCTATGGTGCTCTCCCAACTGGGCGGACTACATCTCCTCGCATCTTGCGCTGGGACTCGGACTCCGATCGTACTCCTCTCCCCCCTCCCACTCGACAGACCAGCCGCACTTCAACTTCTGTGACCACGCCCTCCCGATCTCAGGGTCACCGAAGGGGTAGGCGTGACCATCGCAGCTGGCGCACAGACAGCTCTTGTTCAGATTTGGAAGATACCGATTTGTGGGTCTCGCCGAGTCAGTCTCCTACCGGCCTACCCTGTTTGAGAACACAAGAACAAAATTGCGGAGGCAAATACACTATCGCGGACTTCCTTACGCCATAGTCCCAAGGATGAGTCTACTGGGAGCACCTCCTGGCATCCACGACCGGCTCCAGCAAGTTCTGGCGGGCTTATTCCGAGGCAACGTAACGATCTTAGTAGTCGCTCACACCCAGACGTCGATGGGCAAAGTGGAACTTTCGTCATCTATTCACCTCGCGATGCCGTCCCAGAGTGCGTCTTGCGTAGACATGAAATTCCTTCTGTTTACAACCTCCCCCTCAGCAAGCCCATTGATTCCTTTGCGATAAGTGACTTTACTTGCCTTCGAGCCAATCTCCGCACAGGAGGATGTTTGGTGTCGGTCCATGCGCCCGCAGGCGCGACATTGTGGCTCGAGAACCATTGGGATACCCGCCTTCTCACCTCCATCCGAAACAGCGGCTGTGGTGGGCCCTTCGCTTGCATGCTTTCTCCCGAGAAACCCGCCTTGGCGATTTTTGCATCTCACAAGGACCCTAAATATCTTAATATGGCGCAGTCACTCGCGGAATCGTCAGGATTTCCGGTGGTCATTCGACCCTGCCAGTGATAATCCTGCATCAACATTACTGTGCGTAAGATCTGTTGTCCTTTTCATCGTTGACCCATACCCAGAACTCCTGAGACTGGCCCGCCGAAAATGTCCGTCAACTCTGGTGGAACCGTTGGTAACAACAACCAGAGCGGACGTGATGTCAATGAAAACGCAGCTCTGCCCGAAGGACGATGATGTCGATGGTGCGAGATCCAGTGAACATACTGTGAAGGTAGCAGGGAAACCCAAAGCAAGCCGCTCTGGTGGGGTTACTTCCAATATCGATGGAAGCGAGGGCCGAACCGCAGCTAATAACAGCGTTGGCGGACCATCTTGGGTGGATGAGAAATGGGAAAGTCCTCTACACAGAACACGCGTCGAACTGGAACTCAAACTCAACACGATCTACACATATACGATCAGTGTTAGTTACACTTTCAAGGTATGTTGCATTTGAAGTTTGATGCTCGGTTCATAGACGGAGTTCTAGTTCACAATCAACCAGAGAACGGAAATACCCATTGATCTCAAAGACCTGACCCGTCCCTTGTCGCAGCCCGAGGTTATTTCTCTGATTGATCTCAAAATTGAAACTCGACCTCGGGAAACTCAAGTCGACCGCTCCTATGCAAACATCGGATTTGTGGTGCATCGAAAGAAATCCGTTATTGAGCGGCAATTGTGAGTCTGTGTTTTGGAGAAACCAGGACATCTTCTAACGCGCTGCAGTTTACACCGAGGGTATGATCTCCCGGACAGACTCTTTCAACGCGGGCAACATCGACAGAATCAGCGGGGGATTGCAGGAGCTCTAGGATTCTCCCAGGGCAGTCCGCTGGCAACAGCGACCATCTCATATAATCGGAGCGAAACTGCTACATTGGGGGCCACCGATAGCAAAGTGAGTGAGCTAGCTGCATTTCTGTTACTCACTCAATCTTTCCAAGGTCATGCCCAAGTGTCGTGTGGATTACGAGATCGGAGACAGATGGAACAAGGCCAACAAATCGTATTCTTCATATAATATCGCGTACCAGACCCAGAACATACGATTGGACGATGAAAGGTCCGAGTATCGCCCTTTAGAAGTAAAAGTGGGGATGGGGATCAATCTCGACCCAGCGGCAAGTGTCCTGACAATCGAAATTCGGGGACTGACTTGTCATCGATTCAAGGGTTCAGAAAAGCCGCTTCCACAGATGTCGTTCGTAAATCGCAACCAGGTGTTGATCTGGGTCTCGGACCCAACGTCGAAATCGTGCATACGTGGAATCGTCGTACTGATGAGTGTTAGTCCGGAATATATCTCTTCTTATACCGAATCACCTTTTTTTCAGGGTTATCTCGAAAACATTAGGACGGAAGAAAAGCTCTCGATCTACGAACAAGAAGAGATTGAGCTCGGCACAGAATCCCTACCTAAAAGTAGGTCCCTATAACTAATGTCGCCACGTCAACGTCGCCCGTACACCTGCCTGACTGATACCCCAATGTGTGTGTGTAGCGAAAACGGATGAACATAAGCCGGGGACTATATCTCTTTCGATCGCTCAAGTTCAAAAGCACAGTGCTGCCATTTCAAATAAACTACGAGGCGCGGTCACCAAAATTCGTCGGCGATCCACGGTTGCCCCCTTGCCGTACATCTCACCTCATGAATATCTGGCGCGGGGTTGGGAAGCTAACAACAACGAGTGGAGGAGTGTTTTATGGCCCGCACTTGACAAACATTTTCGGGCGGCGGATCCTGAAGGCACATCACCTATCTGGAAGATTCAGTCTCCGTGGAAGAATGATCGAGTGCCAATTGGAAAAAGCATCCCGACGACCCAGGGCGCTACAGCTGGAACCATTTGAGGTATTCTTCTGGTACTAGTGCTCTACAGGTATAAACTGGCGTATTTGGTGATATCTTGACCTTTCAATTGGTTGCCGAATGTCCCAACGCATATGTGGCAATTTTGGTCCTGCTGGAACACAGGTATCGTCGACCCAACATCCCTCTCAACACTTCAGTAATTCCCTCAGCTTGGATCACCCACCATCACTGTCACTGATCAGGCGTTTTGAACCGTGGGAATTCATACAGTCTCAGGCTACTTACGTGCTCTTGCGCTACTTTCATACCAAACAATACGCCGCTCGGTCCGTCCACCGTCTCCAGAGCTTCCCTCACATCGCGCTGGTTAACAATTTGCATTTGCACAAACCAGGAAGCCCACCCAGGGCTCGTTGTACTGGTCTGATATGCTGAGGCTGGGCTGAAGAGAAACTCAGACTGATTTAGATGCTACCCCACTGCTTGCGTAGGGGATTGACAAATTTGGTGTGTCTCGGTCTCGGGCTCGGGCTCTGGCTGGATTGCTCAGCTCCAAGAACACGCCACTGTCCCGTTTGGCGTCGATAAATTGATCAATTTGACTTGCCCGAGGTTTCAACCCTCTTCTTATGGCAATTATCTCCGAATATGCTCAGGAATTCAAGGGAACAAGTCCAAATTTCGTACTTTCAGGGCCCTCCGGCCAAATACAGTGATATTCGTTCAGGGCTCGTTTACACTTGCCACCAGGTATCCTCCTCGATATGGAGAGACTGCTATCGACTCACAACAAGGCATAAAGGGGGCGGTTTCAACAGACTTTTCGGACGGGCTTGGCCAAACGGCTTGCCCCGCTTGTCGGAGTTTGAATTTAGCTGTACGGGCTTTGATGGCTTGGGCTTGGGTGGGCTTGGGCTTGTCCTCGGCTACACTACACGTCCTCACTGTAGTTAATGTGCTCACTGCTACCTTTCAAGACATTATTAGCATTCCCTTCCTCCACTACTCCCATCAGCACGTTCCGGCTAACCCCGTCGCCGTGATTGACGGCGACTACGAAGGCCGAACAGCAGAGTTCAACTCCTACTCTTCTGGGTTTCTACGCCCGTTTATGAGGTTTTTTACATTAAAATTACGCAGTACGATTGATTTATCCTAATATGCGCGTCTCTCAACCATTCATACTGCCCTGGCTTGACTTCTTCGGCCCAAGCCGTTCCTGATCCAAGCCTTCTCTCGAGGCTACAAGATCTCAGTTCCGGTCTACATCCGAGCTTGCCCTGAAGCCCAGCTCGAATCCATTTCCAAGATCCCCAAGCCCGAGTCTGCTATGTATTTAATAGCACGATAGCATCGTTGAACATTTGTATGCGGTTAGTTCACCCGCAACATAGCTCGGATTTCTCTTATTCCATTGACACAACTTGAATAGAATGTGGTACTCGGCGTTCCAGATTGCACCGGTGGAATTATGAGGTATGTAAACTCAGCTCAATCAGATTCCATAACACCTCTAGACCAACGTCTGCTAATGAAACTAATTCAATGTCCAAGAATCAACAGTACTTAATTTTCCCCATGACGGCGCCGACTGCGGTTTTTCAAGGCGGGCTTTTGGGTCGCGTTTTTACCCCCACTCTTCCCCTCCTTCCGGCTAATTTCGCGCGTTTTGGTGGTTTCCCTTGATCGATTTCATCGTCCCGCTTGCGCTTCGACGTTTCACTATCCCCACTCTTACGCTCCTTCTTTGAACCAGGTTTGGCGCGTTTTGCCGGTTTCTGGTCGTCCACTAGGTCTTTCCCCTTCCGCTTTAACGCGCCTTTGACCTCGACTCGAATGTGCTCAGTTGGAGGAAAGTGGGAAGGCCTGTCGCGCCGAAAGAATGGGGGTCGCAATTCTTCAAAAAATGGTGTGGTCGCGCTTGAAGGCCAACATTTGTCGGACCAAAACGCCAGAGCGCGTACTTGTCGATGGAATGGCGCTGAACATTGCATTGAGTGCCTCTTCCCCATCTGGCAGGCATGCAACAACACTTTCGTCCTTTAGATCCTCGATCCGGTCACCATTGAGATTCAGCGGCTCCCCAAGCTCATGCTGAACAACAAGGAACTGTAGGAGAGCTGAGCCGACACTCATCACTCTTGTTTGGCATATGTTTCAGTCAGCCTGGTCACAAGGAAGGAATAAAAATGTGAGCTGCATATTAAACAGTCGCATTTGCATAATTCTCCAGCCGTATGCAAGCCCGTTTGCTTGTTGGCGGCATGTGACTCAAGGACTTCGGCTTGAATCCAAGCCCGACTCAGGATCACCTCCAAACGATGTTAAATGCGTCCAGAAACCATTTAATAACCTCAGCATGCTCTAAGATAGACTGATATGGCTATGAGAACCTGTGGCACAGCGGATCTAAGTACCTTATTCCAAAGTTGTCTGCGACTAAAGGTGGGACAGCTGTCCATTCATTTAGGGGATAGTCGCAGTATATGTTGCGCTGGAAAATGCTCTATCTGAACGACCGCAAGGCTGTTGGTTCCGTGAGCAATGACGATAACTACCCCAGCACTGGTTGATGTTCAACCCGATCGACAATCGTGACGGCAGGTCTGGGTGCCTCATTGGCTACTCGGAATAGTTAGGTTGGTCTTTCGAATTGAATTTTGGGTTGGGACACCTATTGGGAGGCGATTTCAGTCTATTACTGTCAGCCTGTAATCTCCAGATTATGTCGCAAGCCCGTTCCATATTTGGGCTGCTGCAAGCAAACGGGCTTGCAAGCCGAAAAAGTCGCTCTCTTGCAAAACTGATACCAAAGCACAACACAAAAGACCACAGGCATTAATTCATTGAAAAATACAACAATCCCTTCAAAAAACATCTCGACAATCCCCAAGCCCAACACAAGCCCGTTTGTCTGATGGCATCAGACAAACGGGCTTGTGTTCAACTTGTCAGTCAATATCAAGAAGATTTTCAAGCCTATGCACTGAAATTCTGTATCAGATCTCTTTGAGTCAACTAATGCATCGATTTTGAGTAGTAATTTATGCTCCTGACGCTCGTTCTCGGTATGAACATTATCGCGGCCAAGATCAAGCCCAAGCCCGTTTGTCTGATGCCATCAGTCAAACGGGCTTGTGTTCAACTATGGCATCACACAGTCGGGCTTGCGCGTTTGTCAACTCAAGAATTTATTGCCTACACCCGAGCAGCCTCCAAATCATGTGTGACACAGGCCTTTGAGTATTCCTGCTCAAAGATGGCTCAGAAAGAGTTTGGAACTTCAATATGTTCTGTGTTCAGTCCGTGTTTTCTCTGCTGAAATGGCTTGGAGACAGCACAAGGATATCTTACATGATAGTATGGTAGAGCCTCGCTGGTGTTTGTATTAGGAGTCGGCATTGGCATGATAGAATAATGTTAAGTCATTTCAACAACTTATATTAACATGTCACAGAAAATTGGATCCAGTAGACCGGCAATTCGAGTTGTGAGAAATGCTCTGCTTGCAAGGGATGTATAAAGATAATGAGACTGCACTGAGTGTGACAAGCCCGTGGTTTGGAAGTGAATTGACAATGTTGCCCTGTGTCGTCCACGGCGGTGACAGCGTATCATCACATTAGTGAGCAAAATACCATAAAAAATTGCAAGCCCTGGAAGTATGTACTTACTGCACATAGTCAATGAACTCAGATTGAGAAACTAGTCCGATGGGGACGAGAAATACACACAAGCCCGTTTCTCGGCTAAGCGAGCAAACGGGCTTGCCAAGCCGACAAACGGGCTTGCAAGCCGATCTGCCGGGCTTGGGCTTTGATCTACACCCAAATCCAAGCCCAAGCCCGAACAAGCCCGTTGGCACGGGCGCAAGCCCGTTTGGCAAGCCGAAAAGTGAACTCTCGCGGTTTTCAACGGGTCTGTCTGCATCCCTCCTTCTTCCACTACATTTGATAACTTGACAAACAAGAATGTGTTTGCTCAAAACCTCCGATCTCGTGGCCGTCGTGCTATCTGCTTATTTCCAAGTGTGTGCCCATCCCACCTGTTCTGTTCAATCTCGGGGCTCACCCCTGTTTAGGCCATCAACGCGCTTGGTGCATTTTTCTGTGCGCGTCCCCTCACGTTTGTTGGCGTGGATTCAACGGCCCTGAAAACGTGCGATGTTGCCTAGAACGACATTAATTTCACCAACAACTGCGCGCACTGGGCGAACCTCGTGTCAAAAAAGTGCTACACTCTCGACGCGAGTCACCAAGATCAGCTTTCGAGCTTCGGCCCCGATGCGGGGACCTCGTGTCGGCTTTTGTGCGTCGTACATTTTATTTGCCTTCCAGAGAGAATTTGATTCCGATTTTCACCCGCAAGTCCCGATTACCACCGTTCCTCTGTTTCGGTTGGTTTGGGGTACCCTGGCTCAGGTGATCTCCGCGGGGAACCGAGTTATGAACCGGGGTATACAGTATGTTTCTTGGACGGTTATCCTATATTTCCGCGCTGATATGTTTTCAAGTAATGACGTTGCCGTTTCAGTTTCGGTTTAGTCTTGTTGTTACCGCGGGTGCCCGATTGGGTTGGAACCTTATTATGTACAAGCGCTCGCCGGCGCTTCGCGCCGGCTCCCACTTCTGCCGGAATGATAGATTGAAAGCGGAGTTTAAAAAGCTTCGGACAGACGGACAGGCTTAATTTTATAAATAGGGAGAAAGTTGGTGGCGGTGTCCGTGCCACGTTCCTCCAGAAGATCTTGTTCCTCAACACTCTAGGACTGATAGTGTCAAAGGATACTCCATGGTGGGATTATAGAGCTGTCTGAAGCTTTTCTATTTTTTTCTGCGACATATAGATGAACTTCTGAGGGTTTCGCTCGTTGGTTGCTTTTCGGCCGAAACTCACACCTCTTCTACTGGGCAAGTTTGACTCGCTTTTTCAAAAATCTGAGGTGGGAGAAAGTTAGATACAGTCGTTATGGTGCCATTTGTAACAATTCATGAGCAATTTGGATATCTTATATGCCAAACGGTGCGACTCGGGTTTCGAACTCCGCAGTTTACATAATAAGATTCTGACCCAATCGGACCCCTGTCTGTCTCAAAGAACCAGACCATTTGAACATGCCCCGATCCCTGTAGACTGCATTCAACCCCAAAATGGTCCAAAATCACAGATCATCCAATATGAAATATTTTCATCACTTTCTCTCTATCAGTAATTTCGTATAAATTAGCCTAGTGAAAACTAGCTAAGTTTCATGTCAATCAGTTATGAACTGATTGAGTTACGAGGAATTCTTTGGAAACATCCCAAAATGGTAAATTTCTTATCCACGCCTTCGGTACTGCCATCTACTGTAATCCAGGATTACCCTTGAGACCCATATGGCACAAAACCACAGCCCAACTTGTCCATGGGGGCCGGTGAGCCCACCAGCTGGCGAATGGCAACATCCCCAAGAGTGTTTCCCAGATAGTTTCAGGGAGTGAGATTGTGAAGGCATGTATGAAGGTTGTTTGATTCAGTGGACTATCATCAAGTTGCGGGGAGGTATGCTTGTAGCAGCAATGAGGGGCCTCCCAGCAGTCCTCTGCTTCTGGTGTGGGCTGGAATGAGAGCTGGAACTCTTTCTGGGGCGAAACATCGTGGAATGTTGCCATACCCCATGACCTGGCTTTTTTGCACCCCATGATGAGGAAGAGGCTCCCATTCACCAGTTCACGCCCTCTGGTTTGATTGACATACCTATACCAACTCTTAGCATTCCTGGCCGCATACTGTTGCATGTTTGCAAGATTTACCAGCTTCTCCAGGTCTGCACCATGGGGCAGAGCCAAGACAGCACCATTTGGTGCTGTACAATTGAAAACAAAGGCCCCACCAACAGTGGAACTGTGCATGAAAGAATGAGCATCTGATTGTGACTGTCATGGCTGAGACAGACTTGGAAAAACCATTCATCTTATAAATAGAAGCTGTCGACACATGGTCTCCAGGATTAAAGCTGTACTTTTTGATGTCTTCTGAGTGATAGATGCGGTTGTTTGCTGAAAGGTAGATGTTGAAGAAGTCAAAGTCCCCTTTGACGGTGACTGTGCCGACATCACCTATGACGACACCTTTCCGTTGGTATTCTGCGGGGAGATTGATTGGCTCAGGGCGGTACAATGGGAAACCGCGGCCCTGAAATAGTAACAAATTGGAATAGATTCCGCTCTCCGAGAATCCGGGCTCATAAGGCTCTCAATTAGAGCAAGACTGGATAAAGGCCTACAGTAGACGCACCATTGCATAAGCCTGCGGTTCCGGCTGTGGTATTGATGGGGCCGTCTCTGAAACTGTGCTACTGGGGACCACAGGAGAGAAGTTCATGGTAAAGCTTGTAGCTGCTGGAAGGTCAGTTTTGAAGATGGGACCGCCTCCCTCACCCCCAGCACCACCGGTACCTTGTGTCACCAAGGAACGTAACCATAATGCATTATGGACGGCTGCGGCCAACAGCAGTAATGCATTGTGGGCGATGATTGGCCAATCGCTGTGCAATACCCGCATTGCAATGTGGCCATGAATACTATCTTATTCTGTAATAGGTACACTTCCGGTGTAAATTATATAGCATTTTCCTCGGCATGCACGGCATCCACCTTTTTGGATGTAAAAAATTCTCAGGACCTAGTTTCCCATCAAAACTGACAATTCTCGTCTGTTTTTTACGTTGGCATCACAAATATCAAAAGAATACACCATTGATTTCCCCGTTAATTTTCGTAGCAATTGTAGCGATGTCCATCTGTGAAAACCCGACCTGTCAAAACTCAAGCAAGACAGCAATGCACCATCGCGGCATCAAATTCACCACACGGCCACACCTGTCAAACCACTGTTCCACTCAAAAGGAAATTCTATTCACTCAATAATTTCGTTGTCGCCCTCATCGTTGTAGTCCGGGGGGGCTTCTTCCTCCTCATCATCCTCTTCTCCCGCATTATCCTCATCTAGGGGCACCACAATATCCACCCCCGGGGCCGTTTCGTGCGCCAAATACGCTCGACCCTTTAGCCTGATCCCCACCCACTTCTCGGCTATGGTGTCATTACAAGGTTCTTCACATTTGTAGTGTCTGTCTACGAGAGACTAGGGCGGGATTGATGGCCAATCATATTCCCACGGTTGAAAGTTGATGGTGTCTGCACAAAAGTCAGATTTCTTTCTTCAAGTGTCTCTGGGTAGAGCTAGTGCTGATCGAGAATTAATGATATCACACTACTGTCTGTATACACTGCCCCTATGATCTACCTGGGGCCTGGCCACTTTTCTTGTGTGTATCTCCGCAGCAAGGCATGTGTATTTGCGAAACAGCACTGAATGGAAACGACAATATCAAGTCCTTCGGGCTCTACTGGCGAAGAAAGTCTTAATTCCATCGCCCCTTGGGGCTTGACTACCATTCAACAAAGCAGCGGATGGGGAATACGGCTGCGATACACATCCGAGAAGTAGCGTGAATCCGCGATCGGAATAAGTATGAGTATGAGGGGACCACTGTAAACATCACTTTGACCTGTGTTGGCGAACTAAACACTTTGGGCCCTGATCACTGGAAGGGACTGTAACCATCTAGACTTGATGGCTCCATGCCTTCCCAGGCATTCTGCATATGGGATGGTCACTAAGCAAAGGTCCAATTACTTCGAACTATAGTCGTCAGCTCTTGGAACGAGTACCCATACTGGGAAGTGCTTCGAATGTAGTATCCCTGAAAAGCTACAGACTGGGGGCTTCTGTTCCAGACGTTCCGGTAGATGGGAAGGCACTGGCATTGGAGGGAATGGCCTATCAAGTTGGGATCAACATAGGAGGCTGGTTTTGATGGACTGGGCACAGTCCCTCCAATCATACATGTGCATAGGATTGCACAGGGATGGTGTGCTCAACACTGGCAGCCAATAGAAGGACCCAGATACCCAATTCTCTGATGGAAACACAGCAGTTGGACAGATAAATGGACTATTTACTCATCTCCCTCTTTATAAAATTATCCATGTCTGTCTGAAGCCTTTTAAACTCCGCTTTTGGAAGATCAGGCCCGAGGCTTTGGAAGCGCTGGGTCCAGACCTTTGGAAGCGCTCAATAAATGGCACTTTCTCGGGAATTTTGGCCCCATGATCAACTTCAAGTGCGCGCGCGCCTATAAAGTGTACACAATCCCAAATTCCGTTTTTTTGCTCACTGTTATAGATTCCGAGGCAGTAATTTAAGCGCCAGGCACCAGTGACTTGAATTTTCTTGCAACCTCATCAGTTCCGCCCCTCGCTTTGAAGGATAGGCTGCAGATAAAATTCTGA
The DNA here is from genome assembly GCA_029378375.1 of Mycena olivaceomarginata. Taxonomy (NCBI): domain Eukaryota; kingdom Fungi; phylum Basidiomycota; class Agaricomycetes; order Agaricales; family Mycenaceae; genus Mycena; species Mycena olivaceomarginata. The sequence continues at coordinate 35,538 of JARKIC010001375.1, read as the reverse complement.
ACTTGACTGCAACCTTTAAACAACAGACTGCTCCACAATCCCTCGAGCGCTAATCAATTCAATTCCACTGAACTCAAGTCAGTCACACATGAAATCATGACCATTTGCAAACAGACGGGAAATAACCTCACAGAAGAGGTTGGGAGGCCGCAAAGCGGCCGACCAGCCCCTTGTTTCTACTTATTCTCGGTCTTTGTCATGTGTTTCAGGGCTTTGTATTTAGTACCAGAGCATCCTGTTCAGTCTTCATGGAATCACCCCACGGCTAGTAGGCAGTAACACTTGTGAAACAGGTAGAAACCAGGGAGTTCAAACAAGGTGTCTCTTAGAATTCATCTCGGCTTGGAATCTTTTTGTGTGTTCAGTATCTTTGAGATCTGACTTGCCATTCATCTGGAACTGTCTGAAATTGTTGGGATCATGCTGAGCCTGCACCTGGATATTGGGATTGTTTGGAGTTTGTGTTGAAGAGCTTGGGAACAGAACCCACCACTACTGTCTGCTACTGTCTATGCTTGGAAACAGCATCCACTTCCCTTTGGAGAATCCCAGTTACCTGTTCTCGCCCGTCTAGCCAGAACACTTGCACGGCAAGGGTTCCATTCACATTGAACCTTTCATTGTGTTACACTCACTTTCTTGTCTATTCTGGTTTCATTCTGGTTCACTCAGCTCAAGGCTTAAGTGCTTGGAATTTGTTCCAAGGAATTCCACAAATGATACAACACTCTCATCTGGATTCCGAGGTCTAATTCATTCCCTGCAACCTTTTATAAGGCCCTGTACCAGGGTCTGATACTCTTCTGTGCACTTCTTGAGCATTTCTGTTCCTTCCAATGCACTTCTGTGTTGAGGTTTAGTTTGGTTAGTGTTTTCTTGATAGGTTCAGAGCATATTGATCAGCATCTGTGGCAACTCTATATATGGAAACCCACTGATCTCAGCCATATACAATACCTTTCTTTGTTGTCTGGTCATCACCTTGGCTCCACCCAGCCACTCCAGGACCTTTCCCACATTCTACATAACCCCTGCTAATTGCTCTGAGAGCTAAATAAATAATAATAACTGCTTTCAACCCCCGAAATGGGGGCTATATGCTGTGCAAACCAATATATAGGCCCTGCGGATACCAGTCAGGATTGATGGGCCCCAGCCATTGCCTTGAAATTGATGCCTGTCTGTCTATCTGCCATAGCCCACAGGGTGTCTAGATGGTCTGCTCCAAGGAGCTGCTTCCGCTTCTCCAGCACAGTGCCTTGGAGTGGCTCTGCCTCTTGGTGCCTTCCAAGTTGGTGGTAGGTGGCAGCCAGATCTGCCATAGCCCACAGGGTGTCTGGATGGTTTGCTCCAAGGAGCAGTGTTCGCTTCTCCAGCACAGTGTCTTGGATTCGCTCTGCCTCTTGGTACCTTCCAAGTTGGCAGTATGTGGCAGCCAGATCTGCCATAGCCCACAGGGTGTCTGGATGGTTTGCTCCAAGGAGCAGTGTTCGCTTCTCCAGCACAGTGTCTTGGATTGGCTCTGCCTCTTGGTACCTTCCAAGTTGGCGGTATGTGGCAGCCAGATCTGCCATAGCCCTCAGGGTGTCTGGATGGTCTGCTCCAAGGAGCTGCTTCTGCTTCTCCAGAACAGTGCCTTGGAGTTTCTCTGCCTCTTGGTACCTTCCAAGGTGGTAGTATGTGGCAGCCAGATCTGCCATAGCCCTCAGGGTGTCTGGATGGTCTGCTCCAAGGAGTTGCTTTCGCTTCTTTAAAACAGTGTATTTGAGTTGTTTTGTTTTTTGGTATTTTCCAAGTTGGTGGTATGTGGCAGCCAGATTTGCCATAGCCCACAGGGTGTCTGGATGGTCTGCTCCAAGGAGCCACTTCTGCTTCGCCAGAACAGTGCCTTCGAATTGCTCTGCCCCTTGGTACCTTCCAAGTTGGCGGTATGTGGCAGCCAGATTTGCCATGGCCCTCAGGGTGTCTAGATGGTCTGCTCCAAGGAACTGCTTCTGCTCCTCCAGAACGATGGTTTCAAGTTGCTCTGCCTCATGGTACTTTCCAAGTTGGCGGTGTGTGGCAGCCAGATTTGCCATAGCCTGCAGGGTGTCTGGATGGTCTCCTCCAAGGAGCTGCATTCGTTTCTCCAGAACGATGCCTTCGAGTTGCTCTGCCTCATGGTACCTTCCAAGTTGGCGGTATGTGGCAGCCAGATTTGCCATAGCCTGCAGGGTTTCTGGATGGTCTGCTCCAAGGAGCTGCTTTCGCTTCTGCAAAACAGTGCCTTCAAGTTGCTCTGCCTCTTGGTACCTTCCAAGTTGGCAGTATGTGGCAGCTAAATTTGCCATTGCCCACAGGGTGTCTGGATGGTCTGCTCCAAGGAGCTGCTTCTGCTTCTCCAGAACTGTGCCTTCGAGTGGCTCTGCCTCTTGGTACCTTCCAAGTTGGCAGTATGTGGCAGCCAGATTTGCTATAGCCTGCAGGGTGTCTGGATGGTCTGCTCCAAGGAGCTGCTTCCGCTTCTCCAGCACAGTGTCTTGGAGTGGCTCTGCCTCTTGGTCCCTTCCAAGTTGGTGGTATGTGGCAGCCAGATCTGCCATAGCCCACAGGGTGTCTTGATGGTCTGCTCCAAGGAGCTGCTTCCGCTTCTCCAGAACAGTGCCTTGGAGTGGCTCTGCCTCTTGGTACCTTCTAAGTTGGCGGTATGTGGCAGCCATATCTGCCATAGCCCACAGAGTATCTGGATGATCTGCTCCAAGGAGCTGCTTCCGCTTCTCCAGCACAGTGCCTTGGAGTGGCCCTGCCTCTTGGTACCTTCCAAGTTGGTGGTATGTTGCAGCCAGATTTGCCATAGCCCTCAGTGTGTCTGGATGGTCTGCTCCAAGGAGCTGCTTCTGCTTCTCCAGAACAGTGCCTTCGAGTTGCCCTGCCTCTTGGTACCTTCCAAGTTGGTGGTATGTGGCAGCTAGATTTGCCATAGCTCTCAGGGTATCTGGATGGTCTGCTCCAAGGAGCTGCTTCCGCTTCTCCAGCACAGTGGCTTGAAGTTGCTCTGCCTCTTGGTACCTTCCAAGTTGTATGTCACCTTTGATGGCACTCAATAGAGCATTGTCCTTGTCCAACATCTTCTCGTGCCTGTTAACCTGTTTGGCAGCTTCCATGGGGAGGTCATGGCTGCTGGTATTTGATGCTGATTTGTCCAAAGGTGAAACTGAAGAATTTTGGATTTTAGATGCTGGCTGGTCATGCATATTGGTGCTCAGCGTATGAGAACTCCCTGCACTCTCCAGCAGAGGGGCCTCGAATTTTGCACTCAGGAATACCATGCCTACAAGGAATCAGATGTAGTATGCAGTGTCAACTTGATAAAAATCTCACCATCCTCTACAGTTATTTCGGAGCGATCAAATATTGCTTGCATAAATTCTTGCTCACTAAGTGGGACCTCATGCTTATTATATGAGAAGGAAAACAGAAGCTAAGACAAGCTGGACATACATTCAAGAGTGCATCACACCAGTCATTGTCGTGAATTATTGCAACTGTCGCATGTGGAGCCTGATGATTGGTTAACAATGCAACAAACGTAAGGATGAAGAACTCATACCTTGCTGAGGAGGTGTTTGTGGATAATTTGAGATGGGTGGAAAATCTGCAAAAGATTTGGTGTGTGTACTTCAATGTGTTGCTGTCCTCAGCATACCTGAGGAATGGGAGAGGCATTCAATATAATGCCATCTTGTCCAGTGTACTGTCTCCCTCCGGTAGCTGCACTGCCTCCAAAGAAATTGAACACTGAGCCAAATAATGACCCTTGAGACCCATATGGCACAAAATGGCCCCCCGACTTGTCTGTGGGGGCTGGCGAGTCCACCAGCTCACCAATCACCGACATCCCCAAAGAGTGTTTCCCAGATAGTTTCTGGGAGTGAGATCGTGAAGGCATGTATGAAGGTTGTTTGATTGAGGGGAGTTTCCTCAGCTGGTGCATCAACCTGTTTGGTGCGACAGTAAGGGCCTTCCCAGCGGTATTTATGCCCAGATTCAGCATTTGTTGTCGGCTTGAACAAGAGTTGGAACTTGTGCTGGAGCGAAAGATCGCGGAACGTTGCCATACCCCATGACCTGGCTTTTTCACACCCCGTGATGAGGAAGAGGCTCCCATTCATCAGTTCACAACCTCTGGTGTTATTGAGGTACTTGTACCAGCTCCTAGCATTCTTGGCTGCATATTGTCGCATGAATCCCAGCTCTCCAAGCTTCTTCAGGTGTGCACCATGGGGGAGAGCCAAAACCGCTCCCATGGGACCCTTACATTCAAATACAAATTCCCCGCCAACAGTGGGACTGTGCATGAAAGAATGAGCATGCAATTGACTTTCATAGCCGAGACTCACTTGGAAAAGCCACTCAGTTTATGAATAGCTGTCGAGACATGATCTCCGGGATCAAAGTCATAGTCGATGATGTCCCCCGAGGAATATGCCGATAATTGAACAAAATCCTGGGGAACTTTCACATTGATAGGGTCATTGGCTTCAAGGTAGATGTTGAAGAAGAAATTAAAGTCTCCTTCGACAGTGACTGTGCCGACATCACCTATGGCAATGCCTTTCCGTCGGTATTCCTCGGGAAACCTGTTTTGAGGCTGGGTGCGGTACAATGGGAAACCACGGCCCTGATTTAGCAACAGATTGGAATAGATTCCGCTCTCCGAGTAAACACGAGGCTCAGAATTCGGGCTCATCTAAGGCTCTCAATTAGAACAAGACTGAATACAGACCTACGGTAAACGCACCATTGCATATGCCTGCGGTTCCGGCTGTGGTATTGATGGGGGCCATCTCTGAAATCATGCTATTGGGGACCACAGGAGAGAAGTTCATAGCAAAGCTTGTAGCTACTGGAAGGTCGGTTTTGAAGATGGGACCGCCTCCCTCACCTCCAGCACCACCGGTACCTTGTGTACTTGCTCCCCCAGAGCCTCGTGCCCACCTGGACAATATAAATGATGACGCGAGCGTTTGGACCCAAGGAGGTTTCCCGCACCAGAGACGTGATAATGAAGAACACTGCCTCCCGCACCCCCAGCACCACCGGTACCGGTACCCTCCGCCGGTAGCTCCTGTGCCTGCTCCCCCAGAGCCTCCGCCCCCACCTGGACAAATATAAATGATAGACGCGGACGTTTGGTCCCAAGGAGGCTTCCCGCACCAGAGATCCCATAGCTCATGTCCGTCACTGAACTTTCTTGACACCAAAAGGAGGATAGGATGTTTGTATAAGTCTCTGACACTGGCAGACGGAACGACCAAGGAAGAGATGGATGACGTGGCGCACTCCTTGCCAACGTGATGGGCACTGCCCAACTCCATCCGAGTCGCGCCAGATGCCCGTCAAACTTCGCCCTATATCGTTCACGACGCTGCACACCTTCGCCCCATCCCGCGCCACTGGCCGCATGCGCAGCATGCTGGCGCTCCTGCCCGTAGACGTTCGGTCCCCGTGCACCCGACTCTCTTTCGCCCATCCCCCCTCGCCGGTCGCCGCCCACACCCGCCGTGCATTGCGAATCACGATAGTGACACTGCGCTATCGCCCTCCTTGGTGCGGCGTGCAACACCACCACAGCACCAGCACACGCCGCTGTCGTTTGCCATCACCCGCCGCGTTCTTCACCCACATGCGCGCCACGACCATCGGCCGCCCCCAATGCGCCGCGCGCGCCCTTGCGCATCCCTAATGCGGCCCAGCAGCTGCGGCGACCGTTCTGCATCGCCGACGCTGTCTTCGTCGCCTCCCCGTGCACTACGGTCTTCCTCGGCGCCGCCCCACCTCCCCCCTCAATGCCCTGTCAGGCTACGCACCATGCGCACGCCCAGCGGCGCCATCTCACCGCCCTCGGCCACTACGTCGCGCCGAGGCTTCACCCGCCACACGACACTACATTTCCCAGCACCATGCGCATACGTAGCACTCGGGGCGGCCGCTCACCGTACCTGCCGCCGCCTGACTCGCCCCTCCCGCCCGCCTCGATCTTCTTCACCGCATTCGCGTCCACCCGCTGCACCTGTTGAGCACCAGCATGCCTATGCGCAGCATCATTGGCTACGCCCGCCATCCCCTCCCACCCTGCCCAACCGTACTAGGCGCGAGATGCGACTGCTGACAGGTAGCGCGTGATGCCCCGCCGCCCACCATGTCTTGCACTGAGAGGTTCCATGCGCGAGCAGTTTGGGGCTCGGGTTTCATGTACCGCGATTCCACGCGAAGGCTGTATACCCACCCCCCGCCGCCTATCTCATGCGCGGACACTGAGTGCAGGATCGTCGCGTGGGCGAAAAAGAAATATGCGCGAGCAAAGTATGCGTCCCTTCGTCTATGCTATTTAACAGCGCTGCCATTTTGGATCGAGTACATACCGGAGACCGGCCTCCGCGCCGTCCTTCCTATTATTTCCTGCCCACCCAAGTGCCCACTTATCGACTTGGCAATTGAAACCTCGCTCGATATCACGTTCACTCGTCCACTCGCACGGACTCCATCCCTTATCGCCCTTTTACTCCCCACCTTCGCTTTCTCTTCATTGTTACCTCGCTTCACGCAGTCGCTTATGTAATCACGCCGCCCCGTTTATTTCCTTGCGCTGCCTTTCCAATTCTGTCCCACCTACCGCCCTATTCTTCTGCATAGCAGTCATTCGATGTCTTGCCCTCCACCTCCCGCACTGCGCTTCCGGTACGCTGTGATGTCATTGAGTGCGGACACTTCGTGCACGGCCACTCCTTTCCGGCCCTCATTCGTCGCATCCGTATCAATATCGTCCTTAGCGGTTCATATCCGCCCCCACCATCTTTCCTGTCGACTCCCTCGCCTCCCGCGTGCCGTGTTGCTGGATTGGATTCACCGTTGCTAGGCGTCATAGATACGAATCCCGTCGAGGCCCCCTCCTTTTCATCCTCTCGTCGCCGCCACGGCCAGCATCGCTCTTGGGTCTCCGCGGTGGGCGTATCCCCGTCTCCCCGTCGCCTCCCCATATTCCCGTCGCGCTCGCGACCCCAGGACGATACCATAATCCGACCACATACGACCTCGAGCCCCATACGATCTACAGATGGGTACCTCCTTCGACGCCCATGCGCTTCCGACGGCGAGGGCTTCCGCCAACGTCGCGGCCTTCCCATACGTTCTTTTGCGGACACGCGTCCTCGCCGATCGTGTTTCAAGCATGGAATGATCCGCTCGTCATGCTGAAATAGGGCTAGGCGTGGATCTATCGCCAACACCTTTCCGCGCCGCCTGTGCGCGAGCGGTGCGTCGTCTGCTCTGAATCTCTGCGCGCGCGCTGACAACGATACAGATACTTTGGCTATTGACGGCCCGTCTTCCTCATCTCGACTCCGACAAGCGCGAAATCTACTTTCCTCGTCTTTGGTTACCCTGGGCTCGTATGGTACGTGGCATGCTCATCCTCCTCTGCCCGCGCTGATGATCGCTTCAGCACACCTGTCCTCCGTGTCCGTGCGCTCGCACCCCTCGTCCCCTTCATTCGCACCCACGGCGATGGCAGGTCTATGTACCCCTCGCGGGCTACACTGTATTACGCGGTGGTTCGTCCCTCCACTATCCATGCTGTCCTTGCGCGCTGATCGTCCGTCCAGATCCTTGGGGTCACATTTCCATACTCGACGCGCATTCCCCGCTACTTGCGCTCCAATCCACCCGGCGCAAATGCCGGCCATGGCTATCCCCTCATTTGTCCATTCAGTTTGAGTTTGAAGGCCGATCTTGACCAACGGTTGCGTCTCCCTTACCACGTCCTCGATACCTTTCTGACCCCTCCCTCTTTATCAGACCCTTCTACGACGCCTTCCCCCCGTTCTCCTCTCCCGCTGACTAACGTCGTTTTCAGGTGTGACCGTCCAGAAGCTTCATCCTCGATGCCAACTCTAGACCCCCACACTAAATGCCACGGACGCCTATCGGTCTATCCAAAATCCATACCCGCCGCGCTGCTTCGCGCCGTCATCAAACCTCCGGGTTATGCACGGGAGGACTCGAAGTGCAGGGGCGGGGGTTCTGCTCTCTCAGAGCGGGATTGGAGCAAGAGGGTACGTCTCCCTCCTCCCTTTCACTTCGTACGAATCGTACCTGCTGTTTGCCCTCATTTCCTCCGTGCGCGCGCCCCCCGCTTGGCATGATCGTGCGGCGCGATGGTGTCGGGCTTAGTTCCTCCGCTTCTTTCGTGCCCGGGCGGACGAATATTCCTGTATTCTTATCGCTGCGTGCGTCGTCCTCGCGCAGCTCGTATCGTCCCAGCAATGTGGCTGAGGCATGCGCTGCGATCCGTGGCACAGAGGAGCGGCGAAATCTCCGCTGCATTGAGTGGCAATGATAATCTCCCGCTGCGAACTTACTCTGAGTCGACGTGTTATCTACGATGTTCTTTCCGTCCTCTTGCGTGTAGTGTTTATACCCTCTTGAATATCAAGTTTTATACCACCCCACGGTGTGTCTTTTTCTCAAAAATTATCTGAGCCCGGCTGGGATGGTTTTGAGCATGTGGACGCCGTACCGCCTCGCGCATGCTGTAGCGAACGTGCAGCGGCTTCCAAGTCGTGGCGCGGATCGCGCGCGTTGCTGTCATGCCCAGGAGCTGCAGCTCAGCGCGGGGAGCACCTGACCCATCCTCCTAGCTCAGCTCCGCGCCACGTTTGTTCCCTCGACCGCTGCTGTGCCTTCCAGATACTCCCAGACATCGAGAAAAACCAAGCAATTGTGTTGATCTTGGCCCAGATGGACAGATGTGTAGCCAGAATACATTTGAGACCGTAAAGCGTTGAGTACGAGTCACTTTGGGCCCCGAGATTGAGTGAACGCGATGTAGAAGCAAGAGCACAGCAAATACCCCTATCTCACGTGCCGAAAAAGAGTTGCTTGCCGAGGATTCAATTCTGAAGATACTAAATTTTGGAGAACATGGGGGGGGGGGGTCTTGTAATTTGAGTCTCTACAACTTTTTCTCTTACAGTTTGTGAAAGGAGGACGTCGGTTCGTGAGTGGTAAGTACACGAAACAGGAAACGACTACTCCCAAGTCGCTTTAATGAGATCCGCGGCCCTCTCAGCCAGGATGTAAACGGAGGCCTGCGTATTCCCAGCAGGAACATAGGGCTACCATAACAGGCTGCCGTTAGCAGACTGACATAAAACTGATGCTCGTGGCTTACCCAGACAGATGCATCGACGACGCGCAAATGCTGAACCCCTTTAACAATGAGGTCTGGGTCGACAACACCGTAGTTGGCGCCCCGGGGCGACATGGTCGCGGTGCCGACCACATGACCGTTCGGCGCCGCATGAGCCCGCGCGTACGCTTCGAGGTCTGCGTCACTTGTTGCAGCTGTGATATTGTTCACGGGACCCAAGACATATCCGTCCCAGGCTTTTGCACCGATGAATCGCAGGGCGCTCTTCATGCCTTCGCGGATTGCTGCAATATCGAAGTCGATAGAGAGGCAGCCGAGGTAGATCAGTGGATTGTCAAATGGATCGGTGGTCTTGAGTGCAATAGACCCTCCTAAGCGAGATATGAATGTCAGTTCTCGGTCACCTGTTGGTAGAATTAAGAGTTTACTCGAGGTAGGAGTCACTAACGTGGCTCCGACGCTGATAAAGTGACCCTCTGGTAAAGGATTTAGAAGCCCATTCTTCTCCGCGCACAAGATCAGACTCGATTGATGTCGTGGGCGGATAACTGACCTCAGCCCCGCTTTGGATGTGCGGGGAATTGGGCCCGGCGGACGGATCCGCATATGCTGCAAGTACACTGGAATCCGATGGTAGTCGCATGAACACGCTGTGGCCGGATAAACTAGCACTTAGACGACCGCCGCCATCCGTCGCCAGCCACTGATCTAGCAGTATTTGCCGGACAGTTAGATTGCGGAAGATGTCATCAAAGGTGTCTGTTGAATTGACGAAGTAGCTGAGCGACACGCCAGTGTGTACAGAAAGATTTTTCCCAACGTCTGGGAGATTGACTGTTGGTTTGATTCCCAGACTTGAGAGCACCCTTGGGTCACCGATTCCTGCGTTCATCAAGAGTTTAGGCGTCTCGATAGATCCGGCTGAGATGATCACTTCCTTGGTTGCTGTTATCGTGTGTCTCGCGCCTGAGATGCAAAGAGTTGATGTAACGTTTGGAAACAGAAGGCATTTTATACCTTTTCTAGATTCTGCAAATTCCACCGTCTTGAAGGTTGCTGGACGTTGACTGGTCTGTATGACGCGGGTGACTTGTGTATTGAGAACTACGTGCAGATTTGGTCGTTCAATAAACTCAGGTCCAAGGTACGACGTAAAGGAGCTGCTACGCTTCCCATGCTTGATTGTGGCCTGACTCCAAGCTGGTTGGGGTCAACGGAGCAGTAAATAAATAGAGAGGAGAATGTAACCTACAGACACCCAAAGGAAAACCCGAATTATAATCCAAATTGAATGGGAACTCATCGCTGAGTTCTTGCGTCACTTGTTGCACCATACCATCGGTGGGGAACAGGAACCCGGGTAGACTGACGGCGTTGATGCCATGAAACCCGTGCACTGTGGGGTTGAATTGACCCGTCTGGTTGTGGTTATCAACTGGAGGGGTCCAATGTTCGTTCTACTATAGCCGATTAATTCACAGGTTCGAAAAAAAAAAGACCGTTCATGCCCTGCGTATGTAGGGTTGAAGTGCATCCCATCTAATCATGGAGTTGTCAAGACAGAATGAATGTGTCGAGAAGAGGAGACTGACCCCCAACCAGGATCCCCGCTTACGCGTGCGTATCTGTCGTAGTCCTCTTTCGAACCACGGACATATTGCATGCCATCTAGTGGACGTCAAGATGCTGTTGGTTTGGGTGCTTATTTTCACCTACTCATCGAGGAGCATCCGCCCAAGAGCCTCCCACGCGGGAATGGCGGGGGTCCTACCGTTACAGCTTTTTGCGGAACTTAGGGCGGGGACGGTTTTTCTCCATTTTCGACAATTTTCATGAGGAACGTCGCCACAAGCTCAAATTTGATCAGATTGCCTTGAAATTAGGCACGTTACGAGTACTTTATGTACTCGTTCTTTTCATCAATCGGATCCAGTTTTTGAGTTGGCAAAACTTTATCAGTGCGTTTCAACGATGTAATAAAATAGTGGCTGTGTTCATTAGCTTTTTGAAGTCATTTTAAGAGCTCGATCTAATGTATTTAGCAATTATCTAATTCACCGAGATGGGGCCAGTTCGAATCTGTTCAGGCCACCATTTTTTCAATCCCCGATTCCACATATTAGTTGGCTTCAACTCTTGAATAGGCTTGATGTTCACACTCTCTATATTTACAGCATACAAGAAACAGTTACAGTACCTTTAGCAATGATATTTTTTAATTCGGTCAAAGAGAGTACTGTCACGTGTTTCCCGTACTCACGTTTTGAGTCAGGGTTCTGTGGCTGTGATGACCGTCTCTACACACGACTTCGGATATTCCCGGCCTTTGTGATCTCAGATTTCTTTTCCCTCTAGCAGCCTCAATTCTTATCGGATCATCTCGAAACATAGCGCGTTCGATTTTTACAGCTTGAATACAGTGTATAGGCCATTGGAAAGATTTTTGGTATCTATATTTAATATTGTTTGCAAAATTATGCACCTTTCAGCTGTTGACCCTCTGACAATGCAGTGGGTGCTCAGATACCTCTAAGATTTTGTCTAGGAGGTTTTGGCAGCACTAGAAGTTGCAAGAAAGACTTTTATTTTGTAAAATACAATGGGAAGTGCACAAATGAGCAAAATAAAGTCTGAGCATACCAGAATTTGGGGGATAAACTGTAGACCCTCCCCCAATAAAGTGGGTACCAGGACAGGGCCAATTGTTTTGTTTGGCAATTGTTTTGATCTATAATACTGCACTGCACGCTTGTTTTTGGGAGAAATACACAGGGACTTCAGAGCGAGCCTTGCGAAGTCAGATCAATTTGTGGATCACAGCATCAATCCTGCATCAACCTCTTTTGTTCTGAGTTTTGGGCCTCTATTTCGAAGCTTTCAAAGTAGATCTTGCCTCCAGAAGTTGATAGTGCAGTAATGAATACCGGGAAGAGGTTCAAATGAAATAAATCAGCATGGTTCTACAAGCTATCAGCTTGAATGAGGGACGACAAATTTGGATTGAATTTGGACTGTACCTTGCTTGTTTGGTGAGTTTCTTACTATGTGCATGCTGAGAAGTATACAGTGCAATAACTACTATCCATAACACTGCTTTGTGCCCCATCCTCTTTGACTAGAGTCAACAGTTTTGCTCTCAAATGTTACTGTGATCCACCTGCATTACATTCATCTCGATGTTTATAGTGCTATTACTGAGGTAAAAACCATCCAGTGCAGGATCATACACCCGCTAGAGTATTCTGACGAGGTCTTGGATCTTCCCAGGCACCTGCCCAGTTCTGGGAGGGTAAACAACTGAAAACTTGGTGCTTTTTCCTGGCGGACGAGGAATGTGCCATAAAAATGGTTTCAATGGCCTATGCACTGTATTCAGACCTTGGAAGTTGAACGCACCTGGTTTCGGGACGATTGGACGAGAATTGAAGGTGCTAGAGGGAAAAGAAAATCAGCATCCAAAAAGTGCCCAAAACGGGAAACAAGCGCTCACGCCTTATGTTCCGCAAATAGCAGTAAGGCAGATGCCTTGAATCAGAGTGCATATGTTTGTTCCGCCGAAATTGTCCCAAGTGCAAGAACCAGCAAAGACATTTCAAGATTGGGGTGTTACCCTCAAAGGTTGTACCCTCAAAATTCCGTGGACTCCAAGTGCGCTATATACCTCTTGGTCCTTCGCACCACCTCAAAGAATCACTCAAATTCGCCCTCTACCAGATTTCAAATCGCTCCATCAAACCTAGCACGTGTGTTTACTTCTTGGAGGCTTCGAGCTAAAGGGTCTCACAACACCTTGGGAATGTCTCATGGAACCCAATCAACCCAATCAAGGTCAACTTCAAGTTATGGTCACAATTTCAACCTAGATGTTTGGCGGTCTCGCATTTTTAATTACACACCAGTAGCCTCCTCCCAGTGCATTGGGTTTAATGTCGATCCGAACGGCAACTGTTGGTTTAGCATACGTTTCTGTTTTGCTTTGATCCAGTATTGAATTTGATTTACTGGAAGGCCCGACTTTCCAAATGGTCAGTTACCCAATCCTCATTCTTTCGCGAAACAGTCACTGATCGTCGGCGTGCATTCAGGCTGTTGCTTTATTGGTTGAATGACCTAGGTGCGTGTCCATAATACACCTGTTCACTTCGGAATTCGTCGATCTGACTGGCAGAGTGGTTCAATGTGATTGTATAGTGACTTTGGGTTTAAAATGTCTGTTTGGAGAGGCGAGTCCTTTAGGTAGCCTCACCGATGAATACTTACCCGTGTGTTCTCAGCAATCAGGATGTAAGTGGAACACAAGACTATACTATACCTACCTCACGGATTGCAAACGATACTGTACACCCAGTAAGTGGATCCTTTGTCTCGAAGACATCTCTTTGACCTTTGCCCCAGTGGTCGAAGGCAAGGTTTAGCCATCAACGTTGAACTAAGTGTAGCGCTTGGTCTACCTGTTGCCGTAATTGACCTGGCGGGACAGAGTCGCCAATTTCATACACTGTCTCGCCAGGTATGTCTCTTTTTCTCTAGATACTACCATGTGCGTTACTCTGTCTCACCAGTCGTATCACTCCCAGTTTTTGCTCCCCAGCCACATCGGCACTCGCATCATCTTTCCATAAACTCCGAACCAGGGCGAGCCTGATACGAGGCTGTTTCTGGGTAAAACCTGAGCATTGCGCACCCAACCAGGACTATGACAGTCAGCTGGAAATTGTGGTTCGATGCACTTTGTCTGCGGTTCAAAGTTGGATAACGACCTTTGTAGACATGCCACAAACACTGCTACTATGTTTTCATTGCTGGCTATCCTTAGTCATTGCACATTGACTCAAGGAATATCCGGAATGGGGTGAGTCTTTACAATATGCCTCAAACTTTGGCAGACCTCACCATAGTTTCGACCTCTATACAAAACCCTCTCCATCCGCATCTGCCGCCCTAGTTCCGTCAACTCAATGACACTCATGTTCTAGCAGCTCCATCAGTATTACTCCAAACTCGCCATGTGTCTCAGAATCTTTGTTTCTCCTAACTGATTCCAATCCACGAGTTGACCTGGGAAGTCACGACTACCTCCGAATTTATCCATTCAGAATGACTCGCTGTGCATCTCAAAATTTCCCTCACAAACCGGCCTAACCGTTCGAAGGTATTCACTTTTGCGACAGAGGCATCATGTTCTTCTTGCCCTCAGCTTCGGATTTAGAAGCATTACAGCAGACTGAGAATCCCCTCGGCCTTCATAGTGTCGCGACCGGTTCCTTGAAACACCGGTAACAACATAGGAGGGCATTGTGTGTTACAAGCGCGGGGGATCAATACAACTTCTCAGCGAGTGCTAGCAATTATATGGCCTAAGAAATTGAGTATCCATAGCATACATTTGACGCCTGTACGTAGTGGCTGTTTCTTAACGGGACCGCGCCAGAACATACCCGTACCTCCACCTCTAACTTGAGAATTTGCTAGATGCACTTTTGACGACAGACGTGCAATGTAAAACAAATTACTTAAGAAATACAGTCAGCAATCAGACCAGCCGCGGGGCTCCGAAGTCCTTCGCAGGTAAGGGCTCTGAAAAAGGTCAGTGCTTTGGTTGAGGGCAGAAAAAAAAAAAAGAAGAAAGTACGAGTTATGCCGTGCGCAGCATCGGCCTCCCCCCAAGTTAGAATTGTATTCAAAATCTGCAGTCAACGCAGTACCGGCATTTTTGATGCCATCAAAAAATGGAATTTCTACTGCAAAATCTCTGTCTTCCGCAAGTCACCTGTAGCACTTGGAGTACTGCTCGGATTGACCTAGATTTTGGAAATGTTATACCCATAGATGTACTCTAGTCAACGTGACCTTTGGATTGATAATATTTGAAGTAACTGTAATTCATTATGCACCGTGGTTGAAATGGTCATCCCCCTCCTTTAGAAATAGAGCACTCAAAGCGGATTTGGGTATGACCACATGTAGAATCATCATGGTTGACTAGGGTACATATATAGGTATAACATTTCCAAAAACTAGGTTGATCTGAGCAGTAATCTGAATGCTACAGGTGACTTGCGGAAGACAGAGATTTTGCGGTAGAAATTTCATTTTTTGATGGCATCAAAAATGCCGGTATTGCGTTGACTGCAGATTTTGAATACGATTCTAACGTGTCTAATTTCAAGGCAATCTGATCAAATTTGAGCTTGTGGCGACATTCCTCATGAAAATTGTCGAAAATGGAAAAAAAACCGTCCCCGCCCTAAGTTCCGCAAAAAGCTGTAAGTCCAGGCAACGGAGTTGCTGTATAATTCCAATCTCTTGGATTTGGAACAACATGTGTAAATTGACCGAAAAAAGGTACGGTGTAATTAAGTAAACCTTCAGGACTATTAAAGCGGCTGAGGAATTGTTTATGGAGCATAGGATTTATATCGTACTTACGAGGGACCAGCTTCCAAAACAAGAACTGAGAAACCCGATTCTGTCAGCCTGTTAGCAACAACGTTCCCGGCATTTCCTCCTGAAAAGTAAACGTAAATAGTCGGACGCCGGCGATGAGAAGATGAATTCACCTCCAACAACAATGAAATCAAATGACTGATTCCTGGATAGTTCAGCAATAGAATCGTAGATTGCTCCTAAACAAGAGTGGACGGAGGACAAGATGACTAAACCAAGCAGACTAGTCTTCATCGGAACTCGTCAGTTAACGAGTTTACAAGTTGGGACCGATCTTTATAAGTGAAAGACGACGCCGAGAATGACAGCGGTTCCATTCAAGAAGTTCGAGATGGTACCTGGTAAGAAGTCACAAGCACATGTGATCGGAATGAGAATTCTGTTTCTGGCAAAATGCGACGGCGAGGGCGTCCGATCCTTATAAGTGAAAGACGCTGCCGAGAATGACAGTGGTTCCATCCAAGACGTTCGAGATGGTACCTTGTAAGAGGTCACAAGCACATGTGATCGGAATGAGAAGAATTCAAAGGATCCCTCAAATTCTGTTTCTAGCAAAATGTCACAGAGCGAGGGCGTGGCGCGTGCGATATATAAGGATATTGAGATTGTGAACACACAATGGAATTTCCCAGAAAGAGTTAAAAGTGAAAGACGATGTCGAGAACGACAGCGGTTCCATTCAAGACGTTCGAGGTGGTACCTAGTAAGAGCTCACAAGCACATGTGACGAGTTGACGAGTTGGCACCGATCTTTATAAGTGAAAGACAATGCCGAGAACGACAGCGGTTCCATACAAGAACGTTCGAGATGGTACCTGGTAAGAGGTCACAAGCACATGTGGTCGGAATGAGAAGAGCTCAAAAGATCCTCAACTTCTGTTTCTAGCAAAATGCGACTGCGAGATTGTAGCGCGTGTGATATATAAAGATGTTGAGATAATTAACACACATTGAAAATGCCCAGAAAGAGTTAAACGAGAAATAGAAAAAAGCTGAAACTGTTCAATAACCAGATTAGCAGTGCTTCTGCTTCTGATGGACGATAAATTTACCCGAGTCTTCTAAATAAATAGCGTCTTCACGCCATGAGTTCTTCGTGACTTCGTCCGAAGCGGATTCATCCAATACGTTTGGCTCAAGGGTGTGGTGAGTGTAGATGGGGTGCAGGGTGTCAGGTGCGAGCCAGGTGCCAGCCGATATTTGGCGTATTGACGAATGTTAAATCCAGAGCCGACGCAGAGGCCCATCGAAGGCATAGAATCAGGCGAGAGGTATATGGATAAGTTTGTGAAGTCACAGCGCGAGCAGTCAGAAACAAGCAACTGCAAAGTCGGTGTCGGGAGATGGGGAAGCGGAAGAAGTGGAAGAGCTCCCGAAATAAACCACAACAATTGTCGGCCCGGACTGGTTACTGGAACAACGGGTAACTCACCAGAGCGCAATTTGAAAATGGATGGCTTTTTGGGCGGGTACGGACAACTGCTCGAAATCTCCCAGGAAGCCAGCACGACGTACAAAAGCCAGCATTAGGTCCCTTGATCCGGTTCAAAGCCGGACAGCTTGTGCTGATGGCTGGCGTCGAGCGTGTAGCAGTTGCCCATCGCAGAGAACAATTGAATTGAGCCAATTTCACCGTAATTGGCAGGAGCTTTCGAAAATACCAACTTAGGAATTGTGAAGCAGTTTTCTCGCAGATACGCATCCCAAGAAGAGTTACCGGGCCCCAGGTAAATCAAATTACCGTGTATGGGGACGACGGCGTGTTGTAGGTTAGCAGGTGACATTCCACCAGTCCAACCCCGGAAGGAGCCAACTGCATTGTGCTCGGAACAATTGGTAATATTACCATGACGGGAGAGAAATCTAACCATGATATTGGTCTGCATGCTATGCGGGCAATTTGTATGAGTGCTGTTCACCATTTGAATCAAAGATCTCCTCGGGCATCTCGTAATTAAGGTTTAATCAGCCCTGTTGCGACCTCGAATCCTCGGACACATCCTCTGAGTTTAAGGACATCAACTAAATTGGATATGAGTGCGCACTGGTTGGCAGATTCAATTTTTCCAGCACAATTTACAGTGAAAAATGTGATTTGTTTCTCTGAGTCCATGTTATAGAGCTGGGAGCATTCAAGCGCAATTGGCTGAAACCAAAGGCTGAGAATTGCAGTAGGAATGGAAACCGGTGGTACTTGTGGGTTCAAAATCCAGTGATATCCAGTGGAGTTCACTGGAAATTGATCAGCACTTTGACCACGCGGGAGCCACCGTTTTCCATCGGAATCCATCGGAATCCGTCGAACGGGTGCTGAATCAACACTGGCAGCCAATGCCGAACGGTGCCGATCAGCTGTCTGATAGCTCCGCGTGTTTTACTGATGCCACCATGCATCGCGCCGTGGTCTCTCGGCAGATTGCCGATTTCTGCCGGCTAAGTGAATACAGTGTGCGGTAATGAGTTTTGCTTCAGGTTCGGAAGTAGTAGGTATAAAATAGAGCTGGGGCTCGGTATTCCGCCCGGGCCCGGGGGAGGGAGGGGGGGGGATCACTGGGTTCGTCGGCACCTACCTACACTTGGCACGGGGATTGATGGCCAATCATGTTCCCACGGTTGAAAGTTGATGGCGTCTGCACGAAAGTTGGATTTCTTTCTTCAAGGGTCTCCATGTAGGGCTAGTGCTGACTGAGAATTGATGATATCACGCCACCGCCCGCGTACGCGGCCCCTACGACTTACCTGGGGCCCGGCCACTTTCCCTGTGTGTATCTCCGCTATGCCGCAGCAAGGCGTGTGTATTTGCGAAACGGCACTGAATGGGAACGACAATAACAACTCCTTCTGGCTCTACTGGCAAAGAAAGTCTTAATTCCATCGCTCCTTGAGGCCTGACTAACATTTAATAAAGTAGCGGATGGGGAATACAGCTGTGATACACGTGCGAGAAGTAGTGAGAACCCGGAAGAAGTATGATTATGAGGGGACCACTGTAAATGTCGGTTTGACTTGTGGAATGCGCACCATGCGGTACTGTGTGGCGGTCTCCATTTTTCTCTTGCGAGCACTACTTTGCAACTGCCCCTTGCAACCTACACCCTGTGATGAAGGACCCAAAAAGAGTAATCCAATGATGTAAGTAGCACCCATGCCTGTTGCTTGATTTGGCTCGATTCGAACGAGTAGCACCTGACTCCGGCGTATACGGTGATTTCTGGTTAGCAATTTCGGCTCTCAAATTTGTATATCACATTTCACGCTATTTATTACTGCAGGCAACAAATCCGAATTCTCCTCTTTGCATTTGCCTTTCAGTCCTTCTTCTTGAAGCTTTTAACATTGCTTGCGAGGGAGACACAACCAGAAGGGCCACGTGAGCTCTGGACCGCATGATTACAGTTCGTGTCGGAATCTGGCATAAAGTAGTGAGTCAATGTTCAAGTGAGCTTTCTAGGACTCACAGTACTCATAATCCTCAATCGCTCCATCGGTGTAGAAATGGATCGAATGTGCGTACCCCTCGCTGGGGGCGCCTCCCGGAGGTGAGATAACAAAGTCGGTGCCTATTAAGTAAAATGATCAGTAGATGTCCACGGGGTATACTACCAAACCCACTGTGGCAAACACCAGTAGACATTCCAATAGTACCGGAATGGGCACCGGTACAATCACTAGTGGCATAGAGGACGGCTTGAGCCTTCCCCCAAGCTGTAGTGAGCATCGTGGCGGCGATGAGAGCAGCAGTGAAGAGTGCTTGAGTATTGAACATGTTGGAGACTGATGAAGAATCATGGCTCGACATTATCGCCCCTTTTATACATCGAGAACGTTTGCAAGACTCGTTATTCTCTGTGTGTGAAATGCAGCCTCAGTGGGACAGTAGCAGATAGGAAGAAGCCTGTAACCATTGAGCTCGATCTCGTCTCCGTTTTTCACCGATGTGATTGGGATAGTAGCAGATAGGAAGAAGCCTGTAGCCACTAGACCTCGATCCCGTCCCCGTTCTTCACCGGTCGATGGACGTGGTAGATGAGTTTTTACAAAGGATACCAGGATTTATTGACTCAACCGTCCCATCCGGGTAAATTAAATCCTACATCAGGGCGGTCTCCGAGCATCTACCGCCATGCATCTAGCATGAGAAATCTGGTGAACTCATGCAGTCGCGACAGGCCGCAGTTCAAATTCTCACTTTACCTCATTCGGAGAATTTCGTTCGGCATGTGTAACGGATGTAGTTGTTCGCCTCAGCCATCCAGTGGCGCGGATGGCTGCATCGCAAAGTGGCTATTCTGCAGAATGGTTTTAATCGCGCGCAATTTTCTACAGACCTCAATGGAGGCAGCTGTAAATGGTGCGGCTTTCGACGGCGTCGAGGACACCAACCCAGGGACTCTGAGGCCTGTGAGTCCTTCCTTGCTAACTTTCCCCACACCAGTCGCTCATTTGGAATTGTCGCGTCTGTTCGCGATGGTCGACGTGGTCTGGATGGGGAATGTTGAGAGCTTCGAGATGTCGCGTCCATCCTAGGCACTGGACTCCTCAGCCCCTACAGAATGCCTGGAGATGTCCGGTTCTTCCGTTGACAACTCGGCTGAGTGCCTAGAGATTCCCACGTCGCCAATTGCGTGGTCAGTCTTTGGACTGTTGACAACTCGGCTATCGGTGATTGCCATTTCAGTATCGTACTCGCGGACAGTACTATACATGTAGGGCGAATTGATTCATGTGCATCTTGCGGTGAATTTGGGGAAAGTAATTACATCCCGAATGGCTGGGGCAACGATTTTGCGGCCGGAACTGCTCCGACTTTGCTCACCGATGGCAAAGCGGCGGTGACAGTCAATAGCGTAACGCTACCAATGGTGGCTGGAGTCGACACCGGACCATTTGGAACGAAGGGCGGGTACGCTGCAAATGGTCCTAGCAGTAAGTTCGAGACGAACTATTTTGCAATGGTGGATTGGAACTATTAGAAACTGATCATCAGTTGGGGCCGTTGCCGTCATCGTGGACTTCGCCGGGTTTGCGAATAGCTCGAGATGAATTCGTACTACCAGGAATCGAGTACGGAGGTTTCCTTATGACCGAGGTTCTCGACGGTCTGTCAAAGGGAGGCAGGATGTAATTTTGGCCCCATTGAACTGCGCCAATGAATCCCATTCAGATTGAGAATCAACGGAGTCATTGGAAACATTTACCTCAGATGATGGGTCGAATATCTTGGGCTCAGAGTCAAAGTTTGGACTCAGATGGCGTGGAATCAAGTCGAATAAAAAGTCAGGGAATTCAAAGCATGGAGACTTGCCTCATTTCTTCTACTGGCCGCAAGATCAACGTCGATAGCTTTAAACGTGAAAGCTAAGAATATGTACCTGATGGCGGCTGGTTTTGTACTACAACTGCTGGATTGACCTCGGATTCCTCGGAGTATGAGAGTGAATCTGATTTGAGTATGTCAGACAATGTTGGACTGTCTAAGTCGCAACGCAAACACGGCGTAAAGATCAAAGCCCGTTCACTTACGATGGAAGGGCGGACCTAGATGTGTTCGATCAACGGACGTAAGAGATTAAACACTTGGCGTGATTGGAACGGGATCAGCGACAAAATGACCGTGAAAATCCTCGTTAATTTTATGTCCGGAAAGGCCAGTAGATTCTTCATGAAACATGTTGCGCTTCGGCAGAAGGATTGGACCTTGAAGTCAATCTACGAAGTCCTGTTCAATTATTGCTTTCCCCCGGACTTTAAGTTGCAGCTGAGAGAGCAACTTACCGGTGCAAAACAGGGCATGAATGACACTGGGAGCAAAGACCAACACATGTGGAGCACAAGTGCGTTACACACATGTGCTCTGCAACTAGTCACAGACCAAACAAGGCCTCTGTCACAGTTCTACAATTGTCCAAGGGGATACTGGGCCGTGAATGCCAGACTGGACCATGGGTGGTTAGTTGGTCGGCCAGGTCAATTTTTTTATTTTCTGATAGGTAAATTTTCCAGGTCGGAAACACGTTATAATTCCTTCTGGAGCATTTGATATGGTACTAACATGCTCTGTGAGTGTCTTTCCACGGGGGAGTCTGACACACCGTGGGGCAACTGCAGCGTAGCGGGCGCATGCGCCTGCGGAAGTCTCCTACGGGTTTTACCTCGCGGCCTCCCTTGAATGAGCGGAGGCCTACTGTACAGACCTAGTAGCCATACGTAGTGTAGATACAGTAGCAAACTAACTACATAGGCTGTAAACGGCCTGAAAAGCTAGCATAAATACATTGATTTCATCATGTGAGCGTCTTTACGGCAGTCTCACCATGCTTTCTGCATTTGGTCGATGCCCCAGCCTATGAGGCACGGATACTTTGAGAATCATGCACAAATTTCATGTCAAAATTCTGCCACAATCAAGCACAATTTTTTGTGAGATGACAACCACAATGTATGGGCCAGCTGGTCTGGTATGTGCTGTATGACAGCTCCTGAGACCCAACTAATGATTAATAGGTGTTGGATGCTATCTGGCAGAAGGACATACATGAGCCAGGAAAAGCGACCTGCCCCAAGTGCAGCTTGCTTCGCGGCTACGGAACATCAGGTGTCATTAACCTTGTGAAAACTCACCTGGACATGGTGGGATATACGCGAGCCCAGGTCAAGAAGGACAAGCAGTTGTGCAGAAACAGCTTGCTGTTGGCATTCTTCAAAGAGAGGACGGCTCTGATTGCAAAATTGCTAAAGCCCACTGTCAAAGCCCCATCGCCCAGATCTGGCAGCGGATCTTGAGGTGTGCATTTTTGGGAGCTCTGCAGCTCCTAAGGATGAGCCTGAATTTGCGAACATGGCTCGCTGCAAAAATGAAGTGTGTCAGGGGAACCCCCGCCTCAGACGCTTCAGACACTTTTCCATCCGGACCGGCTCCAGACGCTTTGGACAGTTTCTGCCCGGTGCTCCGGATACCCCTGTGCCCTTCTATCCAATCGTCAGACCACCTGGGACATCTGTCTGCTCTCGCTGGCACATGCTGTGTGATCAGGCCCGTGATCACTGTAGATACCTCCAGACATGTGCTACTGGGTAGTTACCAATTAGTATATAAGGTTTCGTCTAGTGTGGGAATCCTCATCCTTTCTTCTCTTCGGATTCCCCCACTAGGTGTGTAGTATTCCCGCTCCTGTATTCTAGTACCTATATTTATACTTCGGATTCCCCTGCTAGTTTCTGCACCCCGTGCCGAGCTTAAGGTTGCCCTTACAAAAGGTGCAAAACAAAATGGGTAAGCTTGCCCAACCAGGGAATTAAAATTTGGGCTTACTCTGAATATATAGTACCATCTTCGGTGTCTTAAGTGAGGAAGCATCCCAGAAGGTTGGATCTGTGGTGTGTGCCTGTCTGGGGATGGTGTTCGTACCAAGTGTTGGCATGTCAGGAAGTAAGATGACACAAGTCTGTTGCCGTTGCACCCAGAGAGATATAGCCTTCGACTTTGTGTAGGTCCTGAGGCCGGTTGTTGTTCAAATGCGGTGTTTGAAAGTTGACGGTGTGTGCCATCATTGCCCGATATGGATGACACGTGGTATGACGTGGGTGGTTGGTTCAACCAAAGTTGAAAAAAAATAAAAAACCGATGTATGTTCCTCCATTCACAGGAAAGTATCCCCTTGTAATTGTCCTTTACTAGACAAAGGGGGGACAAAGAATAGACAAAGGGCAGGACAGGATTCCGGGAAACCTCTCCTGCCCTTTGTCTGCCCTTTGTCCCTCCATTGTCTAGTAAAGGATGATTGTCCAATTGTCACACCTCTTTTGTTTGATAGATCGTTAACTGCAACACACATGCATGTAACACATGCAGCTGTCGCATGCCTTGGTTCTTGCCCCCAGCGTGATGTGTGAGATTTCCAACGCGATCTTGAGACATTGGCGGTGAGATTCCCTGATGTAACTGAGATACAAATTAGGCAGATCTTTTGGACAAAAATTTGCAGATACCTTTGGTTGCATTTGATTGGGAAAGGACTGAATCCTGAGTGTAGTTTCCATCAAGAGATGGGTCAAATATGCTTCACGGCATGAGGCGACCTGTAAGACTTTGAAGAGAGAGAGAAAGGAAGGGACTTGTGGGACCCATTCAAATGTCAAATACTCCACAAGGGCAACAGGCGACAGTTTTGAGAACGATGGGAAGGACAGCAGCAAAAACGAGTCTGAGGATGACACGAACAATAGCCGTGTGGTTGCTGAAGATCCTGGAGCGACTCGGGGCTTCACCAGAGGCCTGAATCGAGTTTTGTTGCCACAAGCAGAGTTCGAGAGGCTGCAGTGTGAAGGAAGATGCTTCAAATGCAAGGCAAAGGGCCACTTGAGCAGAGACTGTGAAAACGCGGTGGAAGATATGGCAGATCCAATTGAAGTCCAAACAGTCTGTTTCACAGACTACGAGACAGAAGAGGATGGCAGTGAGTCAGAAGATGACACAGAAGAGCCATCTGGAATTGGTGGAGGCACGGACAGCGAAATAACCGATGGAAAAGACGAGTCTGAGTCCAGCCCAAACAGCTCTGATTGCGAAGGCGAGTATTCTGATTCAAGTGAAGAATACTAGGTCGGCGCAATGAGGCTTGACCTTCAATTGGATGGTGGCCGCCGGTTGGAGGGCGGGGATTTTCGGAACGGTCTTGGTGGGGCAAAGAGAAAGTGCCGCCAACTCCTGTCCGACAATCCAGCGGCAATCTCATAAGTTGTATGGCAAAAATATACAAGGAGGCATATTACATACACAATAAGTATATTCCTGGTGTTCTGCCACAAGTATGTTGTATGAAATGGGTCCTGGTAAGGATTTCCTGCCCTAGAGTCCAACTGCAGGGGATGTTGGCGGCCAGTTGGCAGTAGTTGGCGGCAAAATCAGCATTCGGATGGTGTTAGTGGGCGGCAGTGGCGGCAATCATGGGCGTCAAAGTGGCGGCACACCCGAGGTGGTTGGTGGTGGGTTGGCGGTAGTTTGGCGGCAGTTTGGCGGCAGCTTGGCGGCAGTTCGAGGTGTGACTTGGTGGCAGTGTGACAGGCTGGCGGCAATGTGGCAGCAGGCCCGCGGACACTCCCTTGGAACTCCCTCCGCTTTTTCACCCAAAAATCC
Source organism: Mycena olivaceomarginata (assembly GCA_029378375.1). NCBI lineage: Eukaryota > Fungi > Basidiomycota > Agaricomycetes > Agaricales > Mycenaceae > Mycena > Mycena olivaceomarginata. The sequence continues at coordinate 10,765 of JARKIC010001375.1, read as the reverse complement.
ACTGATTTACCTCATGAAATTTTGCACTCAGGGTCTTGATTTACCTTATTTTCAGAGGCGGATATCCAAAAAAAGCGGTTTTTTTTTTCGGCCGCAGGCATATTTTCGCGTTCCAGAGGTATACTATCGGCTATTTCTTCTCTTTGCGACCCCTTGCTGCCGTTGCCATTGCCCTCACGGTCCGATTCCCTCCTGCCGTCTTCTTTCTTTATGCTGCCTCACACTGTGTCTTAAAAAATTTCCCACGCTCCACGCGATTTACCTTATGCGCGGAGCGGCATCCGTCATTTTGCCACTGATTTACCCTATTTTGAGGAGCAGGTTAGAGGTCAAAGTTGGGCCTTGATTTACCTTATCGCGGAGGGAGTTCCAAGGGAATGTCTGCGGGCCTGTGGCAGCATCGGAATTTTGTCACGTTCCTTACGTGGGTGAGATTGATACGGTTCTTTGACCTCACCTCGCTCAACTCCAGAGACTCCATGACAATCCATCTGGTGCCCATCCGAATATTCCAGCAGTCCAAGTCTCCTTCAGTAATCTATCGGTCAAGGGGCCAGGGGGTGGGGCCCTCTGTGCTGGCGGCATTTCATCCACCGGCGAACTCGAAATGATTGACTGTGCCAGAGTCGCAAACTGGTTTTACCGCAATATTGTGGGTGCCGCACATTCGGTGGTTCAGTGGTTTGGCTGTGCTCCTCTTGCTCATGCATACACAATCCTGATTGCTCACCTGAACCACGAGTCAATTCAAGATGTGATGAATGACGATCCCGACTATGCACAAATGGACCGGGAGGCAGCTGCATTCCAGATTGCCTGGGAATTTCAAGTCAGCAGATCTCGTGTGTCATACACAGATGTGGACCGAGAGTGTCTGGGCTATTTTGAGGAATGACTCTTTGAACATTCACAAGAAACCGGCCAAGCGGGAAATCGTCAATGGGGCTTGGATGCCGGGCTGCATCAGGGCGGTTGGAATCCATATGGAGATATCCCTTCGCATTGGAACCACGATGAGAGCGACGACGAGAGCAATGGCGAGCTCGAGGTGCGCTTTTTCTCACCCAGCTCCTGGCTATCATCTAACTTGCTTTGTAGCTTGGACCAGATTACATCCATCCACATGTTGAGCATAAATCTCCGAAAACCTGTTCCAGCCCCACTTACTGCTCGGCCGGTCCCGAGGCCCATAAAGAGGCAGCGCGACAAAGAAGAACATGGGGTGGATGATTATGACCGGGTGGGGGAACGGAAACGAGCGAAATGTGGTAAAAGTGGTAAGAAATGGGAACCTAAGCCAATACCAGCCGGGGTGCGGCGCAGCGCTAGAAATAAGTAATGTTGATATCCTCTGTTTAAATCTACAGAGGAATAGAGCAGCAGCATTAGAACACTATTTTTGAGTTGGCGGCACTGTGACAAAAACGGCCGCCAGCGGCGGCGGCACTCCGAGTTTGGTTGGCGGTAGTTTGGCGGCAGTGTGGCGGCATCTTGGCGGCACCTCGGCGGCACCTTGGCGGCACTGCGGCACTTTACCCCTGCCCGTCTTGGTGGTGGAAGGAGAGCGGGAGGGATCCGAATGCAGAAGCCCAATTGTGGAAGACTTGTAAGGACAAGTCTTGAAGGGTGAATGTAAGGCATATGGCCGTCTGCATCCGGCATCACGGCATTAGTGATCTCGGAGCTGATTGACACGGCACCGCGGCGGCGCAGTTGAACTACGGCCTTGTTCAGGGACTGCGGCCGCAGCTTCACTCGCGGTAGTTACAAGATAGGCTACATCTCTAGAATAAGGTCCGCAGTACATAGAATACTACATAGATGGACAGTTTCCTGTTCTCTGGTTTGCTGCGACACCGTCTTTTTTTTTTTCATTTGGCGTCCGCCAAATATTATCAAGATTCACGATGGTCCCGCCATGGATGTTGAAATCTGTAGCACCTCGGAACCAGGCCGGTTCCGGATTCATGGAAAAGGAGATCAGAAAGCGAGATAAAGTACACAGCTCGGCGGGTGGGTAGGTTCATATGAACGAAATAAGTGAGAGGTCACCCTTTCAAAGCTATATGTTTTTCTCGGAAAAATCATATGAACCTGCCGAGGCTGCCGAAAAGTCCGGGTAAAGCCGTGATGCAGAACAGGTATTTGCAAGCATCCCAAATAATCCATCCAGCTGTGGAGTAACCCAAGCTATCATGTATGCAACTAAAACATGACTGGGGACACGAAACCCGTTTTCGAGCTCCCCGGACCTGCATATTTGGAAATTGTGAAATGGCCGATAGCCGATTGTCGGGGCTCTCGGGAAATTATGGAGAAAAAGAACAATCCATAAAAGTTGGGTGTTTTTTTTAACTTGGTGTTGAAGCAATGAAGCCGGCGGAGTCCCCGGTCTTCAGCCCTTTCCACCGGCTTAGAATGTTCACCAGCCGACTGATGCCGACTTCGGCTGGCTCGTTCCTCGTTCCGGTTTTGCTTCAGTGATATCGGTTGGGGTCTGCCAGCTCGAGTTAAAACCCTCATACTCGTCCAGATGTAGAAAGAAGTCGATAAAGATCTGTAATACGTTGGCGTTGATTTTGCGAAAAGATCGATTTGCAGTGCGTACAGGTGGGTAATATGAAGCATCCGAATCTGAATCGACTTGCGCATGTATTCAGTACACAATTCAGTGTGAAGGGGAACTTGGGCTTTGGGCCGTCGGTGGTGCTCCGAGCCCATCATGGCATCATCCAAGGTTCATTTATCGGTCGGCCAGAGGCTACACTTCGTGCCGCGGGAGAATCGCAGGTCGTTCTGTCCTTGTACAGGGAAGGTGATAGAGATCTGCGGTATTTGTGCAGGGAGATCAAGTTGTGGTGCGCACAAGTATAGCTAGGGTTGGACTCGGACCCGGGTCAACCCGCAGATGCTGGGCTTCCAGCCCGCCCCCGTACCCGTATCCGTACCCGTACCCATGCCCGCTACGGGTCGGGTTCAAAGCCGCCGCGGTGCGAGTGTACCTAGGTACGAGCGGGTCAAGAATTGAATTTGACCCGTGTCCAACTCTAAGTATAGCAAACTTGACAGCTCCTGGAGGGACGACTCACCCTCGGCTCAGAAAATCTGGAATCGCGTTCGCGTTTGGTGGAACTTGAGCCTTGGTTGGGCCTTCCGAGTCGGTGGTGCCCCGGGTCCATCATCTGGGTTGGTTTATACTTGCAAATCGCGTGGCGTCCGCAATCCTTCGGCCAGAGCCAGGGTTTGAGGGATATTTCTCTTGACGTAGAAACATCGGTCTCTGTTAGCTGAAAATACAAAGCACCATTCCACCAACCGCCGACTTTCCATGCTGCTACAGTTGTCAGGCCCCGAGAAAGTACAAGGTCTTGACACATCATCTGTGCAGTTTGATACCGGAAATTTCGACACGGTGTAGACTCGAACCAGTCGTTATTTCACTATTTATGATAATCGAGGACGCCTGCGGTGATTGATCAAACGATTGTCTTTGAGCCTTTACACCGCGGCCTGGTTCGAGTCTAGGACCCCCGGCCCTCGCGGCGGACGTGCCGGGTCCCGGGCATCTGTAAGGCTGGCTGGCAGAGACTTGAGTTGCAAGGAGTAGAACTGAAGCAGAAAGCGGAGAGGCGGAGAGACGCTGAAAAGTGCTATCTCCGACAACTGCCAAGTGTGCGAATCGATGGAACCGAAGCCGTGCCTATTGGACGGATGGATTGGTCGTATGTCTGTGCGCATACGTGAACAGAAGACTTGTCAGAAGCATCAGGATCAGCGAAATATTGAACAACACAAGAGCGCGTAAGAGTCCACCGGCTTGACCGTCGTCCAGAATTTAGAAACCTCGCAAAAGCCTGGATTCTATCAGATTGTCGCTATCCTCAGCCACAGGTCCCAGACGTCGTCCAATCAAACCGCCGTTTCTTGATTCGAATCCCAAGTACAGTTATTGACAGGGTTGCCACGATTCAGCTTAGGCGCGCGTCGGTGGTAGAGGAAAGCTAGACCTCCGAAACGAATGATGGTATCAACTGCCGAGCGATGGCCGGTGCTTGGGGTTTCGAGTACTGTACTTTGATTTTGAACTTAACCTGTACCTCAATACTGGCAGCCAAACACAATTCCAATGAGCATAAGCCCTTGGCGTTTTTGGCGCGCCAGTGGCTCCTCCAAGAATATAAAGGTCATACCCATTTGCGGAATCGCATCAAAGCCTCAAAGATGCAGTAAAACTTGAGCAACAAGTGTCTCTCCGCTGCAATTTACATTTCGACGGAAGTTATGATTATTATGTTGGTACCAAACTTCAAACATGAAATGCAAAGCAGGTTCCAAACGCAAAAAACTTCGTACGAATTTGTTTTACTAAACCGTACGATTGTCCTCCCCCTGCAGCTGTACAGTCGCTCCTGCCATTGTTGAATCTTCCACCGGCACTGGACTTTCCAGACTGGTGATACGCCTTCGAGATCAGCTGCTCGAAAATTTTTGTCAAGTGCTGGCCACAGAACACTTCTCCATTCGTTATTATTGGCGTCCCAGCCTCGCGCCAGATATTCGTGGGGCGTGATGTACGTCGATTTGCCCACCGCAGATCGTCGACCGAGTTTGGTGACGAAAGTTGGTACCGCCGCGCGCAATTTATTGGATCCAGGAGCACCTTGTTGTTGAACATGGGCGATCGAGAGGGAAAATGGTCCCTGGTTTGTGTGTCTCTTCTTTGGCTTAACGTGAGTTGGTCAATATTGGCGTGGTGGCATGAATGAATATGGAATGACATACTTTCGGGTACGCTCAAATATCCTTGGCTGAGCTCGATTCGTTCCTGCTCATAGATAGAGAGCCTCTCTTCCGTTTTGATGTTGTCGAGGTAACTCTAGAGGTCTGGTAAACGAACCTCACGCTGGAGAAATATGCAGAGCGGACTTACGCTCATCAGTACCATGATCCCCCGTATTCTCATCTTTGACGTTGGGTCCGAAACCCAAATCAACACCTGATTACGATGGGCAAAAGACATTTGCGGAAGGGGTTGTTCTGACCCCTTGAGATGGTGAGTAGTCAGCAAGCCATTCAATAATGATCACTTACCGCTGGCCGCAAATTGATACCCATGCCCACCCGTACTTCGAGGGGGTGAGATCCTGCCTACGAGGTACGAGTTTAGTAAATATTGAAGTGTCTGGCTGCGAGAGACTAGATCCTGCCCGTTCAGCATCCAATCGCATGTCTTGAAGCTCATAGGAAATGTTGTACGATGAATAGGATTCACTGCTGCTATCCCATTCGTCTCCGATTTCGTAATCTACACGGCACTTGGGCATAACCTGGACAGGATTCAACATGGGCAAGAAACTCATGGGCCGGCTTACTTTGCTATCCGTGGCCTCCAAGGCGAAATTCTTGCTCTGATTATAGGAGAAACCTGCGGTTGCGTCAGGAAATCCCAGAACAGCTTTGAAACCCTCGTTGAATTTCGCGTTGTTGTCCGTGTTTGTACATTTTGTCCGGGAGGTCAAACCCTCGATGCAGGCTAACTCGCAGTCAGATAAACGTCCGAATTACAGATTCTGGAAGTAATCACAATTCGCGCTGAAAGATGGACTCCCTTCGATGGGCCACAAAGCCGATGCTTGCATAGGAACGATCCACTTGAGTTTCGCGCGGTCGGGTTTCGATTTGAGATCGATGAGGGCGACAACTTCGGGTCGAGTTAATGGGGACGTCAAGTCATCGATATCGATTGGTATTTCCGTGTCGCGATTTATTGTGAACTATAGGGATTGGTTTTCAGAAAATAGTACAAGTTTCAAATAGAATCCCGTTCACCTTAGAAGTGGAACCAATGGTGACAGGGTATACATGAGTGTTGCTGAGTTTCAATTGCAATTTGACACGGGTTCGGTGCAGCGGGCTTTCCCATTTACCGGCTGACGTCGTAGAGTCTCCGCCGCCGTCGCCCCCGCCCCCACCCCCGCTGCCCTCGCCCTGCGCGCCACCACCTCCATTTGGGGGGCACTCTTCAACGGTGTTTAAAGCCTCTCCATCGAGACTTGCATCGTTGTGGTCATCCCCTCTGCCGTCAGTATTCTCTCCTGCGGCATGCTGATCCTCAGGCACGGGTTCGTCTGAATCATCAAATTCGCGGTTTTTCTCCATCTGTCCCTTGTACCTACTGCCCGTATTGTTCAGATGAACGGAACCGTGCTGTGAATCGGTGTCACAAGTTCTGAACGAGGTCTTAGCATGAAATGAAAAGGAAACAAAAAACGCGCACAGTAAAGTTAAGGCGGGATTATCGTCGGCAGGTCTGACGACCACCGGAAATCCTGATGAATTAGCAAGTGACTGCGCCGCATCAACAAGAACTGGGTCCTTATAAGATCCGAATATCACCAAGGCGGGTTCTTCGGGGGAAAGCATCCAGGCAAAGGGGCCGCCCAACTGGCACCGTGTAGAATCCAAGTCACGGGAGATTTGTCCCAGTTGGCCTCCAGCCATGATGTGGCTCCAGTAGGTTCGTGAGTGGACACCAGACATCCTCCAACGCCGAGATTGGCTCGAATGGAAGGGAGGTCGCTTGCCTCTAAAGAATCGAGCGGCATTCTGAAGGGGCAGATATATTCCGAGAGAGTTTCAGATCTATGAAATTACGGCACATCGGTCCAATGTCTTCCGGTGAATATATCACAAAAGTTCCCGTTTTGTGATTTCTTGCGACAATCATTTCCATCAAGCATGTCCACTGCACAGGGATAAGTTGAATGACCCCGTCTTTGCGCAGGCAAGTGACATACCTGGAACATTCAACCCCGTAGTGGATGGCCTGGATAACCCACTAAAAGAGTGATCTTGTCTTTCGTGGTCGGGAGAAGTAGAGAAGCGTTTGGACGAATCGGAAACAGTCGGGGCAAGAGTTGGGGTCTTCTGAATAAACACAGTTGGAGGGAATGGAGGGGGGTGGGGAATAAGACGACGATTTCCCATGTCGCCCTCCTTTATTGTCAGGAGAAATGTATAAGTCGAATGACCCCGTCTTTGCGCAGCAAGCGACCATACCTGGAACATTCAACCCCGTAGTGGATGGCCAGTCTAGTTTCAGGAGGACTAGAGAAGCGTCTGGACGACTCGGACTTGGAAATAATTGGGATATTTTGAACAAACAATGGAGAGGGTGGGGAATAAGACAACGATCTTATATGTCGCCCTCGTCTGTTATGGTCAGGAGAAATGGCAGAGTCTCCAAACCACTCGGATGGAATTAGAAATCGGAGGCGGGAGATAGGACTGTGGTTTCTGGTAGCGAAATGAAGTCGGAGTATCTCGTGGGGGAACGCTGACTAGGGGAACGGGAACGTCTTCTGGATGCCCTCCGGGCCAGGTGAGGACCGGCCCTGTGCGATAGGTCCACGTGGAAGGCGGATAGGCCCATAACTGACTGGGACGATAAGCAGGTTCATAGTGGCGTCTGCTGGACGAACGGGATGAGGACCGGCTTCCAGAAGGCTCAAGAGACCGCCCATGTCTGCGACGACCAGGAGAAATGGAAGAGGTCGCTGGACGAATCCGAGTCAGATAGGGAGTGAGGGACTCTCCTCTGCGAGGACGAGCGCGGGAGAGAGTCCCCGGAGGTACTAGATGGGGAGTGTCTGCTATGGCGCTCAAGGATCGCGGGCGACTCAGAGCTGACTCCGGGCTCTGGGAAACGAATCCTGGAGGTTCATAACGATAACCCCCATTGATCGTTATAAATCGCCCCGATTCTGCGTCCCAGACGCCCGGCTGTCTGTCGCCGAGATTCGCGGCAAGTTGCGGCAACGATTGAAGGCAGTTTGGTGAGAGGCGTTTCTGCACCAAACAGACGAGCCTGTATTTGGGGGTGTAATGGACGATGCCCTGTGACGCTTCGCCTGAATCAGTACTGGAGCTGACGCCCTGACCCGTGCTGCGCGAGCTTTCTGGTGGGCCAAGTATAGTCGGAGGGAAGTTAAATTGTAATTGCTCCAACAATTGCCCAGGTGTATTTGGGGACCCATCTGAATAACATCGCCCGTGAAGAATATTCGAAAAGAGAAATGAAGCTCTTACCGCCTGTGTCGGGCGCGCTGCCGTATCACCACTATCTTCCTCCTGATCGGGGGGCATGGGTGGTGTCGCGGGGGAGTCGACATCTGGGAGAAGAACCGCTACTAGTGTTGGCAAGTGTTGGACACCTTGAGGGGGGAAAAAGAACAAAGAGCAAGTGAGGGCAGTTCGTCATTGGGAGCCTTATTTATTAAAGAGCGCGGGGCTAGCTGATAGAAATGCTTCGAAGCTGTGTTGTTCTAGAATCTCAAAAAAAAAACTTTAGAGCGTCACGTGGGACGGACAGCTGAGCGATTTGAACACAGTTCAAAACGAAAAACGAAAACATCTCGACTTGCTGTTTCCCAATTCTTTTTTCCTTGAGCGATATGGTGGTCTCCCAGTTCGCGGTGAATAATGGATCATAAGCGTCGGGGCAGGGAAGCTTATAGAGAAGTCTGCGGTATTTCTGCGAAGAAGTCGAGGCGGTGCGTACAAGTATAACTAGACTTGGATACGGGCCAGCCCACGGCCGCGAATGCTGGACTTCCAGGCTGAACTCCGTGGCTGCTACGGGTCGGATTCAAAACCGCCGCGGCGCAGTGCACCTATGTACGAGCAGGTCGAGAATTGAATTTGACCGTGTCCAACCCCAAGTATTAATATAGCAACCGGCCAGCTCCGGCGTTCGCCTCTGAGACTGAAGGGACGACGCACACTCGCTGCTCCGAAAATCAGGATTTTCAAGGTTCGCGTTCGGTGGAATTTGAGCTTGCAGGCCTTCCCGAATCGGTGACGCTCCACGGGCTGGTTTATAATTATACAAGTAGCGTCGTCAAGCCGTCGGTTAGAGCCAGGGTTTCAAGGATGATCAACAGGGCACAGTCCGTCGCGAGAAATTTGCAGAGGTAGTTTTATAGAAGTTCGGGAATCACCAGCACCGCCATGATTCGTGTCGTCCCCGCTCTGAATTCGAGTTGAAATCGAGAGATTGTACAAAGTCCGAGAACCGAAATCCACTGGCCATGGTTGACTGATATAGCTGGGGTCCTGCCAGTTCGAGGTAAATGATACTTATATCGATCAGAGTACGTACTTAGAGGGAAGTTGATAAAGATCTGGAATCTGGAGTATGTTGCGTTGATTTTGCGAAGAGATCGATTTGCCACAGTGCGGCCTTGCGTACAGGTATAGTAACCACAATTTTGTTGTTCGCCTGCGCCTATGAAGGGCCCGGAAAAGCAAGGAAATCGGGCTTTGGACGTTCCGAATCGGTGGTGCTCCAAGTCCATCTTCCGCAGCTTGTTGATTAGCTGGTAATCGGAATCGCTGTCGGCCGGGCCAGAGTTTCGACTAGGATGCAGAGGGCACAGGTCGTCGCGAGAAGTTGCAGAGGTTCCGGTCCTTTTACGGATGTTCGGGAATCGGGAATCACCAGCACACCGCCCTTTCGTTCGGACCGAACTGAAGTCCATTGATTGAAATCGAGCCCTCTGAACTGACATGACTGCTGTTCAATTGGACCTTCTCCCGAGTCACTTGTCGACGCGCGACCGAAAGCTGTAGCACAGCCGCAGCCTCGAGCAGTCACGGCGTGACCCCTGGCGTCAATCAGCCCTCCTTTCATCCAGCCAAGTCAAGTCCTGACAAGCGCAGCACATATAAAGACCTGCTAGACAGTGTATGGCCCCAGCCACGCGCAGCCAGCGCACCGTACAACCCAACCCAAACCAGATCATCCTAGTAGACTCGGACTCGGATTCAGGCCTAGGGTCCCCGGCGGCTAGTAACACACAGCAGCAATAAACGCCGCACGCGGCGAAGGTGCAAATAAGAGACAGAAAACGGGAGATATGCTGTGTCCTTCCCCCGTTACACAAATCTAGAAAGAATCTAACGATTTGGGTGGCTCAGCGATAGACGAAGACATCATCATGCTCGACGCGCCCCGACGCCCCCCGCGTCCGTCGCCGCCAGCAGCGCCCTCAAGAACGCGCACCTCAAGGGCCGCAAGCGCTTCGCGCCGATTTTGCCGACCTCAAGGCTCAGGGGCTCGAGTGCGGGGGGCTCGCGGTTACCAGTAAGTTGATGTTTCATAACCCCTTTGAAACGACTGATTTCGTACAGAGGTCCGCACGGGCGACGACGAGGGCATGATGGACCTCGTCGTGGTCGACCGCGCAAAGGGCGACACGCGCGTCGTGGGGTGCAATGTTACTATTACTGGTGGGTTTTCCTTCCTTTCTTTCACATTCTTTGTTTTGGCTTCCGATTTCTGGGTGTCCTTCCTTGGTGGCTTTGGGGACTGGGGCTGTTCCGTGCATGCGTGTTACCACTTATGCGCGCACGCGCGACCGTGCCACCCTTCCGCACGCGCGGTGCTCTTTCCTGCCACGCATGTGTAGATTTCATCGCGGGAACGAGAACATGCAATCCCGCACCCATATTATTTTCACTTGCCCCTTTCGTTTCGTTTTTTTCCTCATTCCCTGCTGTTGGGGAGGGAAGAGGCACCTTTTCTTTTCGATGTATCTTGATTCTTCCCCTCGAGCGGGGACTTAGTTCCGATATTTTGGTGCGCCCGGGCGACGCGCACCGTTGTTGTCCCCCCAGACGCTCGATCGCGCGGTCCGGTGCGAAAAGTCGGCGTTGGTGTCCTGCGCGATGTTGCGCGTGTCCGGCGGCCGTGGTGGAAAGACAG
>JARKIC010001374.1:0-126157 GCA_029378375.1 Mycena olivaceomarginata | reverse complement strand
TGAATAAGGGAGTTGATTTGACCACGAGCTGTAGCGTGCGGGAGGGTCGATTTGAACTCCTGTTGAAACCCTTCCTCCCCGGAAACAGCGATGTAGTTGCGAACACTGGAGAAGAAAGCACGAAGCGCGTCGGTCAGATCGTTACGCAAAGAGCTTAGAGCTCGTGGGCGGTGAAACCTGGTCGAGTCAGGTGGTGGGATCATGTTAGCTACGATGGGAGCTGGGAGAATCAGAAAGGAGGCAAGGGAGGGAAACGAATGGGACCTACCGTCAGGGAACATAATCCCGCGTATCTCCTCGATTCCGCCCATGACTTCACGCACTTTGTCGGCGCGCCAAGTGTGGTCGCAGAGCGTGTGCATTTTCTTCTGGTTACAGTGCGTACAGGCAAGGCCAAACACCGTTGGATTGCATGTGATGCCGTACATCAGGCAGAGCAGACATGCGCCGGGAGGCTGAGGAGGACTGAGAAAAGAGACGAAGAGGATAAATCAGGAGACGCACCTGAAGAACCTGCTCGTATTCGATCGCTGAAAAGCGGACGAGTTCGACAAAGGGCTCCTTGGGGGGCTCGTTCTTATCCTTGGGCGGGGGTGCGGGTCCGAATGTGTTGTTGGGAACATACGTTCGGTGTCCCTGAAACGCGGAGAGTGTGAGCGTCAGGGTGTTGCGAGTCTCGTTGTGGCGGATGTAACCTGGGGAGGAGAGATTAGGCTGGGGAGGCAGAGCGAAGGCAGCAATTACGGAAACACTGCTTTTTCTTCTCTACCATCATCTCCCGCAGCTTCTCTCGGATTTCGGGGATCATGGACTCGATTTGCTCGTCCACGGATCCCTGTGGAAACGTTAGTTGGGCGGTGGAATAAAAAAAAAAAGAGAAAGTGGAAGTGGGCGTACCAGACCCTTCTTCGGTTTGGGCGCGGTGGTTTCCGACTTGTTCGAGGAGCGCAGACGTCCGGACACGCTGGAGGTGCTGGGTCCCGCTCCCATTTCCTCGACTGAGGTTTTGGGCGCCTGAAGGGTCGAGGAATAAGTTGGAAAACGAAAAAGGGGATGGGAGACTTACCTTTGAGGGAGGTTCCTCATCCTCGCTGGACTCGTTGTTGATAACGGCGGGAGACTTGGGCAATCTGGAGGGCGATGAGACCAAACCGTGGTAAAAGAGAAAGGGGACTCACTGGGGTTTGGACTTATGTTTCTTGGCGGTGGCGGGTTTAGGAGCCGAAGCATTTCCTGGAGGAGGACTGGCCGCGACGTCTGAAGCAGGTTTCTGGGGGCGGGCGATCTTGCTTAGATGAGGGGCGTTGTTGATCTGATCCTTGGTGGGAGAATCCGCAGTAGTCGCAGCGCGCGGTGGACTTTTGTCTAGGGGGTAGGCGGGAATCTGTGAGATGGGGGAATTAGCAGGGTTCCTCTAAAAAGAAAAAGGGGCAGAAAAGAATGGAGGCCTACTATTTCGCTCGGAGGGAATGGGAAGAACACCCATTCGCTGGAAACAGCGGGGTTGTCCACGGTGAGATACTGGATGCCGGCGAGGGCGATGGTAATGTCGGGAGGCACGCGGCCCTTCGTGCTTAGGGTAGAGGCGACCAGGCGCTGCGTCCAGGATGAAATTAGGCGGGAGGAAGGCCAGGGATGAGATGGGGCGCATGAAAGAAGGCAAGGCCTGGTTAACGATGGCATCGGCCGCCTTGTCATCTATCTCGTGTTTAGGGTTGCGGCAGACCACAGAGAGTTTGGCCAGCGGGCGTCCAGTGGTGGAAGAGAGCGCGGTCCAGAAGGCATGGGGTTTGAAGGAGGGTGCCTTCTCCTTCCTTTCGAACTCGTAGTACGAGAAGTCGTAGCGAGGGGCGAGCGTGGGAGAGTCCGGGTCGAGGAGTAACCAGAAGTGTTGGAGGTGCGCTCATCATCGGTGAGAGGGGGCGAAGTCGTTGGAGTCGGCGGCGGACATGGTGGTCGAGAAGAGAGAAGTGTGGGAGACACCGGCTTGTGAAAATTTTCACAAGTCAGGTGCTGCTGCGGGGAACTCACCGCGGCTGTGTGTAGGAGAGCCTAGAAACGGTGTTTTGGAATAAAACATATTCCAAAACTCTGTTTCGAGCTTCTAATTTGAATTGGCTATAATTAGCCAATTCTAGCGCCAGGGACGGCGGAGATTGCAAGTCTGAGTCCAACATGAGTTGGAAACAGAACTTTTGGAGAAACATGCGAGGCGGAAACGACTTTGTAGTCGTTCGGGGATGTGGAACCGAGAACGGATGCTTGGACCTACTACTATGTGGGCATCCTTGATCGGCGTCTTGAGGAACCGAATCATGATCACGTCATGTAGATCCGGTATTCTATTTTGGATGCCGGCGGTACCTCGGCATTTGGGCATGAGTGACAGGCCATGAGAATATGGCTTCGCAACAGAAACGCGGGGTATCATTGCCGAAGTCTTCGACCGCTTGACCGAGGGCGGTCAAGATTTTAAAATGGGGGAGATGATAAGCCAGTAATTGGGCCATGGTTAGATACACGTAATTTTGCGTGTTTCTGATCGTGCTCATTGCTGAAACTGTTGTTTCCATGCAACAGTACTGGTTCCTGGTAGCTGTTGGGGCAAACCACAGAGAAACGGGTGGACATTCTAAGGAATTAGAACGTCCATTGGCTAGTCTCGCCCTGAAAACTGTAAGGGAAACGTGCAGCCAGATAATAAGTCAAGGGACTTCTTTTGACTTGTTTCCAACATTCACTTAAACAACGGAAACGGGTCAAGGGAACGGGAGTTGGCAATGTGTTGTGTTGTGTTGAGACGCTAGGGGAGACGCGTTCGGTCACGAGTGTTTCGGTTGCCAGAGTTGCCGGTTTCCATCGGATGCGGATACACCAAAACAGGTGGTCGGCTATTCTGTGGATCCGGATCACAACTCTAAAGGCGTTCTAAGGTTCTTTCTCAAGAACCCTTTCTGGGAAACCCTAGAGAAACGGGTATCTACCAAGACCTACAAGGGAGTACTATCAAGTTCCGTACTTGGACCCAAGGGGAAACTTGAGTTGAAGCAGAAACAGGACGAACGAGATGCAGTGCCGATCTATCGGTGATCGACACGCCCTCTGAATAATACAGGGGTGTTGCTGACGGGTTCCTGCCTCGTAATTAGCAAGGGAACATGGCGTGCTCACAGTTGGGAACCAATGGGAGGCGACGCTCGGAAGAACAACCGACAGAAACGCGGTTAAAGAGACGGATAAACGGACTTTTGACTCATTGGGATTGTGTTTTGGGCTTTGTAACAGTGTCTTGGCGTTTGTATAAGTATCCGAGGGTGTTTTCTACGATGGACACAGCATCTTCCCCCGACTAGTAGGCTATACGCTTGCGCATTGGGTTGATCTGGGATCCTCGGCGAATGCACTCTTATAGAGTAGCACTATTAGTCGAAATCTTAATTGTTTCTGAATCATATATTATTCTGGAAACGCACTTGGGCTTTGCCTGGAAACTGTCTGAACTCTGAGAATCTGTTGGATCTGGGCCTCTGTTGAAAGAAACATTATTGTTGTTGTTTGCGGAGCGGGTTTCAGAAAGTACCGTCAAGGGAAAACTTTGGAAACGTGACTGCTGGCGTTGCTCAGAAAGTACCTCTTTAGGGAAAGCTCTGTGAACGTTCTTGGCCTATAAACTAGGGGCCTTACTTGAGTCTACGGGACTACTTTAAACTTGTTTCTCTGTCGCTTGGACACACACACACACACACGCTGCGAAGCTATAAATCTATCTTGTTTGGAAACAACGTTTCCACTGTGTCTAGAAACACGTTCTACGCAGCTTGCTCTATTATCTCTTGAGATACGAAACCTCTCCCTACAACCTTTACAAGGCCCTGTACTAGGGGCTGTAACTCGTCGGGATCTTTGGAAACGTGCATATATTGCCGTTTGATTTGTTTGTTGGTTGTTGGAACAGTCTCTGGACTGTTTCTGTGCCGCTCTCGAGTCAAGTGGGGTTATTTGTGTGTTTCTTATATAGGTTCTGAGCACATCAATCAACGGAAGTACTGCTTGCAATACCGGAATTTGGAGGGCCGGATGATGGTTCTGGGGACAATGAGGATGGGATGGAGATCTCCAACCTCGAAGTGGAGAACCCTGCGTCGAATGTAGTCACCATCGCCGACGTCAACGATGATATCTCAGCACAAACCTTCCAGGTCCTCATGTACGACACCTTCTCTAACAGCAACGCGAGGCCCTTGTCTATCATTCGCGCGTAAGGGTTGATCTGGGTGCGGTTCAACGGACGTCAGCGCCGGCAGGAGAGGGTTCGGCGCACTGGAGCAGTGTGGAAGAAGATGAGGATTGTGTTCCGATTCGACGGCGAGTTCGACAAGGCCCTACTATACACCATGGACGTATGGCTGAGGGACGAGGACATGGCAATGATGTCCTCATGGGTAACCCGGAGGCGTTGGGCAATGAATCTGGCTCGGTGGAAGGGGCTGTAATACGACCCTTGTCTCCTCCCCCTCGGGAATCCGTGAGCGCATGTGATGCTGCTCCGGAAAGAGGAGCTCAACCTTCCCCACGACCCTTGTCTCCTCCCCCTTGAGAACTTGTGAGCGCAGGGAATGCTGCTCCGGGATGGGGGGCTCAGCCCGAGCTCGACTGGGGGGCCGGTACTTCATCAACGCCTAACGAGGCTGTCCCCCCTTCCGAGAGACCCGCGACAGCTGTAGTGCCGCCTCGCATGAATGCACGCCCGCTGCCTACGGAACCCAGGTCTATACGGGACAAGGGGAAGGAAGCCGTGTCACGCCCCAACATGGAGTACCGCGACAAAGGGAAGGGGAAGGCAAAGAGTTCACCTTCGTTAGAGGATCGCCTGTCCGAGCCATCTTCATCCTCGGCAAGGACAGCGAAGGTTCCATTGGAGCAGCGGCTCTCCAACCCCTTCATCCCACTCGCAGACCGCCTCCAAGCCCCGCGACCCTTCACCCTGGCTGAACGACTCCAAGGACCCAGTCCCATGCCGCTAGCTAGTCGACTAGCTCCCCCAGCTCCTATGGCGGGGCCCCTCACGTCGGTGCCACTGCCTGCCGGACCGCCACAGCCGGAAGGGACAGGGCCATCGTCTCTGGCGGAATGGCTGGCAACTCATCCTAGCACGGACACTCTTCCTCGCCGCTTTGTGGTCCTACTTCAGCGGGACCCACCCGCGCATGACGGTCGCACGTACCGCTCGCCTATCAACCCCGAGGACCCTACAGCGCCTCGAAGAGTGCGACGAGGGAATCGAGCGGGACGTCTGCCGCGGGCTAGGAGAGCAGCTGCCGAGGAGGAAGGGGTAACCAGCGCGGGGTCAACTAATCGGAGGTCGCCAACTCCAAGCGAGATGGAAGGGATAGAGCTTCATAATCCATTTTCGAGTGCGCTTCCTGTAGCTGCATCGAACGGAGTCCTGCACTTGGTAGGGCAGCTGGGAGCCCCGTCTGCATCAACCCAAACGCAGGACGTCAACGAGGAAATGAACGACCCTCCGCGAAGCTGGACCCCGGACGAGGACGACGAGTGGGGCATGGGACCTTCCATGCAGTGGTCGACGCCGCAGGAAGTTGAAACCGCGTGGCTAGGGTTTCGCCTCCTCCGGGAGTGTAAAGGAATCAAGAGAGACGTGCGCAGTGGACGCTACCCGTGTGGGGGGCTCTGTGACAGTATACGGACTATAGAACACGGTGCAGTTCCACTACGAGACGCACTTATACTTAATGTACATACATATATTCGTTAGCTACAATAGGTAGATGATCCGCGATCATTACTTACCTAATACTATCTTACTTTGCAACAACTCTTATGTCGTGAAGCCCGAGATCCACCAAGGCAAACCACCTTCTGCGTTAGACCCCCTGCCTGGCTGAGCAACCGTACAACTGCTCCGTGGCCCCCGCGTTACAGGGGTCTATCTCGGTCTACACGACCCGGGAGCTTCTCTCGCAGGAGCGCTCCATAGCGCTCACTGCTCGAATAGCAGCGCCGGACTCGATGTCCGTGCACGCTTCACCTCCAGCGTGGTAAAGCCTCAACGACCCGCATCACATGTCCCCGTATGAAAAATCATTGATGCCCGATGCTGTTGCAAGATGCTTCATGATATGACGCTTCCCCCACTCAATGTCTCCCAGTGCCAATCTGCGAGAAAAGCTTCCCTGCGGTGATGTATCCTCATTTATACGGGGCATGTATCTGAAGAGCTCTGCATCATGTTTCAACTGCTCTTGTTGAATGAGGTCGGTGCTGTATCTGGCTCGTTCATTCGTGCTTTGAACTCCTCTGTCAAGTCTTCCAGTGATACCTGGATGGGTTTTAGACAGGGATCAGTCCATCCACGTTACAGTCGCCAAAACGAACCGGCATCCCTGCATTCAAAGAGTTTGTCTCGAAGCGATTTCTGCAACAGGCGGACTTTCTCATGACCTCGGTGATTTTCCGGATTTCCCAGAAGTTCGTCATCATGGTCTAATTGAGACCTCCAGTGCTGAGATTTCGGTGGCGAAATCTCCGATAGTGCCGTTGACACCTTTGGGGTATCTATCACTGAGAGCTCAATTTGTGCTCCCCCCAAGGGCAGGCTTCACGGGGGCTAAGTATTTTTCAACCCCTCTTGACTCATTTTCCTTTGCTGCCGCTGCTCTCAGATTTTTCACGCTTCTCTCTAGGTACAAAATCATGTTGGTGTGTTGGTGCCTGCCGGTTATACAGCAGGAAAGTCAAATCTCTGAGAAGGTCACCGTTTGGGACATGATCAGCCAAGCTGTGTGTTTTTCCCTGCCCAGTAACACACATGGCAGATGGTGTACCCGGGGTTGGTGAGTATCATCAATGAGGTTTCCGGGTTCGCACCCCGCACCGCTAACAGCACCACATATATTGCGGCCCTATTACTGCTTATGGGGGCTGGCCCTGGGACGGTAAGAACACGATTCACTGATGACGGCTCCCCCCAGAAGACACATCCAACAGCTTTTTCGGTGTCCGTTCCCAAAGCCTGGCATGAACTTTGTACATAGGCTTGTGAATAGGCCGTTTGAATGCACACATTTCCATATAAGCTGTGTAACATTTCAGCTGCGGTTTGCCTATTCGCCATAACCTCTTCCCACAGTTTTTCCATTTGTGGATCGCCTTCTGGCAGTATCGGCACAGGTCGTACTGTCTGTGGAAGGCGAGGCACGGTATTCAAAATGGACTGGTCGACCTTGAGTATGAGACTGATGTGATCAGACCAAGCCTCCTTTGGGCCAACAGGTAGAGCAATTGAAAGAGAGTGGATATGTGGTAAGAGTGCCTCTGATATGACTGCGTAGTCGATGACCGCTTCTGCCACTCCAATTTCTTTGATGGAAGTAAATCTTCCAGGTGATGCATCTTCAAGATGAGTTCCGTTTAGAACCACAAGTTGCGACCTTTTCCAGGCCGAGAGCATTCTTTGCCCTCTTGCAGATACGGGTTTCTGGTCCGACGATAGGTGAACCAAATTCCCGCCTGCTTTTTCAAATTTAGTCCAAGCATTGGCGTCAAGTAGCTGAATAATTGGTTTTGTATTGTCTGCTGCTGCGCAGAGGGTCAGAGTCTCCTCGAGTTTATTCTCGGGAGATGTGTCTGCGAAGTGCTGGTAGCATGAGGTATATGGTAATATATATCCCCTGATAATCCAGCAGATGTCCAAATCAAGCACCAGTATATCTGGTGAAGACAAGTTGAACTTCTTTGAGTGGATATCATTTTTTATGAACACAGTCACGCCTCCTCCATGGCATTCCGCTGGGCCCATTAATTTAATCTGTTCATCTCTACCATACTTAAGTAACAGATTCTTTTTATTGAAGTTTTCTACTGGGCACACCAAGTCCAATAACCTTTGACGTAGCTCCATTCCCTGCTTCCTTCAGCCATGCCCCAGTTTCAATAGCTGGAACTTCTGGGGGCTGAAACACGGAAAAATCATGTGGGTCTGGCTCAACTCGCTCCTCACCAGCTCTACCATTACCCAAATCTTCTCAATACTCCTCCAGGTGCTTCAGGTGATCGCTGTAGTGGAGACACATATTGTGCAGGATGAGGAGGGCATCAACTGCATGCCATACATCCTGCACATCCTTGTGGCCACCCATTATCCAAGCAGATTGGAACCTCAACTTGAAACAGCCAAATGCGTGCTCGACCCTAATACGTTCTGATGAAAGGGTGAAATTGAAGTCCTTCATTTGTTTCTTGTCTCTTTCAGATGTGTTTGCGACCTCGGGCGAACTGAACAGGTGAACTGTGTATGGTGTGGATAGATATCCTTTGTCAACCAGGATGTATTGATCATGTTCAAGATATTGGTGCTGATGACACCAAAAATGCGAGTTCTTGAAAACTCGGGCATCAGTGACACTTCCAGGCCATCTAAGATCCCATTCCCTGAACCACAAGTCACTGTCGACAATGGCAAATAGTGAATACTGTGTGAAATGAGACAAGTACATTTGGTATTGGAGTTCACACTTACTGCGAAAACCCTTTGCGACTGAGATATGCTGGGCCCATCTGGCTTGACTGCTCGGATGTCTGAATTAATGAGCCATCACCACTACCAACACAGTAGGAGAAGCCAATTTTCTCTTCAATGCTGGCACTGGGTTGGAGCTGATGCTCTTCGGTGAACCAAGATGCATACTGCTTTTTCAGCTCCCTAATAGCATGTGTAACCTGTTGACAGTAGAGTATGACACAAGCGGCATGCCCCGTGGCTTATTAAAAAATAAGCCACAGTGGCTTATCAACGGCTTACACGCGGCTTACCGGTAGTCGTTAGCCGGATTTTGTCTAGACCCACTCCAAATCTGAGATCAATCAATTTGAATCAATCGGATCCATTTGGTTGGCGCATATGACTGACACGGTCACCTGACCTGATCGTCGGTCCACGCACCGTTGCGTTACGTAATTACGTAATTAACAGGTGTGTTTTCCGCATCTCTCTTTGTTCCTTTCACTTGTTGTGTCCTCCCAATGGATTCCTCCTCTCAGCCCAATTCCTCAGCTCCAACAGCCTCAGCTAACCCTGGTGGTTCAGCCGGCCCTCAAACAGGGGAAAAGAGGCGCGCTAGTGCTCGTGATTCACCACTCCCGGATCCGGCCTCTGCGCCAAAGAAATCTCGCAAATCCGGCAAAAAGAAGGCAAAAACAAACCAGCACCATCTGAAAAAGGATGACATCCCTCTTGAGCAAAAGGGTACCAAGGTGAGCACCATTGACATTATTTTCTTGTGTCCGCTCTTTGATCAAAGACATGTTAAGGCGGCGGGATATTTGCATGGCTATATCCTCCTGGAGCTCACCCTGAGCTGATGCAGCCCCTCCTATGCCTACTCCCGCCGTCCTTGCTACGTTCGACCAGCGGTGGGAGCCGGGTTTTTTGCCCGACCTTCGCAGGAGGCTCCGTGACACATCCACTGCAGTTGTGGGTACCTCCAGGATGGTTTCTGACCTCCGCAAGAGAGCGGAGAAGGATGCGGCGAAGGGCAGTAATATTGCGAAAGATATTCTGGAGGTCAAAGACACATTCCTCACCATTATCTTTTCAAGGGTGCTGGTGGCAGGGTTGACGCACTTGGTGTCCTGATCTCATGGGTCCATCCGACTCCCCTTACAACCAGGTTCACGAGACAGTCTACTTGGAAACCTTTCGTCTCGTGGCGGGATCATTTTCGTATTATTTTTTGGCGCCCTCGGCTGCTGGCTGTTGACAATCCGATCCTCATCTGCGACATCTTCCGCAGTTTCACCTTTTCGTATACGAAGCACAAGGCGAAAGTGGAACTGAGGCAGCCGGGAAAGCTAGCATCGAATAAAGCCGACAATAACAGCGGCAAGCGCCGGAAGCGTGTACGTCCAACTCTATTTCCTTGTCCTCGGTTTCTAATATGGACTGCAAAATAGCTTACTGAGAAGCGCGTCGCGTTCGCCAGAAAGGACAAACTCCCTGACCGTGTTGTTGCTCTCATGGCCAATGAGTTCTGCAACTCCGATGACGAGTCCGACACCGACGATGCAGGCAAGAAGATCTACACCGTAAATGCAAAGGGCATCCGCAGTGTCTCTGCGACAACCTTTCGTTCATCAACTGGAGGTACGCCGACTCAAAACCGACGCACGCGAGAAGGGGAAGAAGAAGATCAATGTGGTGGAACGCACGCGGATCCGTGTCGCGACTCCCGCTGAGTCTGATCTTTCGTTCCAAATGCCGAAGAAGGTCCCCATTGACTACTTCACCCCCTCCGAATTCAACGACTTCCCCGCCGAAACCCGCTTCAAATATGCCCAGTACGGTGTCGCCTGGCCGCTTGTTGCGCATCACGGAAACGCGGACTGGAAGACCATGGACAGAGAGACGTTCATGACCAAGTACGGGAATGAAGTGCTCAAACAGTACAATATTCCGACGGAGGAGGAGATGGCTCAGCAAGGAAACGATGGCTGGTCGGACGACAGGCGAGCCGATTAACATCCCTGACGATTTGGACGGCGAGCGGATGGATGAGGGGGCGTAGGTGGGGTGTCCGGTGAATTGTTTACGTTCTCGTCTTGTCCGTATACACGCGCTCCTCCCTTAGATAGACTTCTTTTACTAGATGAGAACCCATGTATTGCTCCCCATACTCGTGCCCATACTATACATTTGTAAAACCGTACACCCAACGCACTGCCATCCCCATCCCCTTCTTGCCCTTCCGCTCCCGCCTTGCCGTACCCTGCAGATCCCACACCCGCACCATATTATCCAGGGCCCCGCTCACCACGCCCGACCCGTCCCCGCTCGCTCCCGGCACTCGTATTCTATGTCCTTCACCTGCTCCACCACACCGACTTCCCGTGTTCCCCTACTCCGCTATTCCATTGCTTCTACCACCCTTCCGCCTCATCCCCAAGAGGTACGTCGCAGGGCACCGCGCGAGAACCCGTGCATCCGACTACGGCCGTGACATGTGCTCCACAACTCACGAATGCGCGACGCCCACGCCCGCCCCGCGCGCAAGTGGAAGCCGAGCTTCTCGTACTTGGCCCCGATGTCATCGCAGGGAGGTATGGGCACGGAGCGGGACGCGCGTGCCTGCGGCCGCCACGTAGGCTCTGAAAGAGAGCGCACGCCGCCACTCGCGACTGCGCGGCATCCACGCTCGCCCCCGCGCGCAATGGAAACCAAGCTTTGTGCTTTGAGTTCCGTCTCTCATACGTGGCTCGAATGCCATTGCGGAGAAGTGGGGGCACGCCGATGCGGGCGTAGGCGCGGGACGACAACGCGGTGCCGATGCAGCTGCGGGATAGATATGAAGCGAAACGGGTGTGCGGGCAAACAGCATAGACGCGAACGCGGGCGCGAACAACGTGGATTGGCGCGGACACGCTGTGGTCTGCGGACGCGGTGTGGACACAGAGCAGCGATGCATCGATGCGGGCACGGGACGGGATGGGCGCCGCAGCGCAGATGGGGGGCGCCGCAGCGCAGATGGGCGCCACCGCAGTGCTGGGTTCCCGCAGCGTGGGCACGGCTTCGCGGTGGGAGCGGACGCAAAATGGGACGGGCGTGGGTGCGGACGTGTCGACGGAGGACAGACACAGGACAGGGCGGAGGTGCCGACGCGCAGACGAGTGAGCGAAGAGAGCGCAGGGAAGCGGCCGGTATGGAACGGGAGGGGCATGGCGACATGAGCGCGGCGCGGTGCGGTGGGGATGTGGCCGGGTGGCGGGAGCCAAGTGGTGGCGGCGTGCACAAAGTGTCGGCGCCGGCGGAGACGCGGGGACGGGGCAATACGTGTGTGCAGCGGACGCGGAGGAAACGGCGCAGCGACGATGTGGCAGGTGCGCAGACAGGGGCTGGGCGATGCGAGGGGTAGCGGGCCGTGGGCACGCAGGCAGAAGGAGAGGGAGATAGCAGCCATGGGGAGCCACGGGCGGCACATGGGTGAGACGGGACGTGCGGCAGGCGGTGCAACGGTGAGCGCACAACGGGCACGGCGACACAATGGGGAGGCAGGCGTGCTGACAGCGCGGTGGCGATGGGGCACGGGACGACGGCGGCAGCGGCGACGGCTGCGAGAAAGGCAGTGGGAGAGCTGCACGGTTGTCGAGCTCGCGAGGTGGGGATTCCGAGACCGCAAACGCCGCTGTGAGCGATGCGCAGTGCGCAGAGGGAGGCATGCGCAAGTGGGCAGTCAATGAGGTCGACACTCTCGAGGTCGAGCTGGTGGACAGGCACGGCCTCGAGCATCCGATGGTGGTGCGGTAGGGGGCCATGAGGAAGGTGGGGAGGGCGTTCAGCGGCGGTAGCTTTGAAGAGAGCAGGAGGCGGAGGTGTATGCTGGGCGTAAGCAAGCGTACTCAAGAGATGAGGCGGAGACCTTGCACGTGCAAGATCTCCGAGCTCGCAGCTGCACAGCAGCATATCTGCTGACGGCTCAGAAAGAGCAAGAAATACAGAAAAGAAACATACTGTGCGGTTGTGGTTGATGTGTCGAAAGACGGCCGTGTCGATGGGCAAAGTAAGCAGGGGTGCGGCAGGTGTGGGCGTACACAAGAGCGCAAGACGTGGGGAAGGCAGGCACGCGTCCGCACATGTAGCGGCGCAACAGCGGCGATGCACTGGCGGTCCAGAACAGCAGGTGGTGCCTGCAGACTCCCCGACAGTGCATGCTTTGGCGCATCTGCGCCAACGTCCTCGAATCCCATTCGCGCCATAGTTCCCACTCGCACTCAGCGGCCGCGCGAGGTTCAGCGGCAGCGGTCCGCGTGCACAATTAAAAAGTCATTTATCTGCGAAAGAAATAGGTTAGACTTCGTTCACACTGAGCCGTCCGGCAGCCTCCATTGTGTGGCTGTTGAGTCCCAGGTTTGAGTCTTATACAGCCACCCAAGAAGGCCGTACGAAGGCCGGACGAAGGCAAGTTAATGGAGTGAAGCCCGGGGAATTGCGTACATTTTGCGCTCTAGTCCGTTCAGAAGTTTGCCCAGATTGGCCCGGGGGTTGAGCACTACCAGCAGATGGAGGAGGGAGTTCTCGAGGTGAGTTCGAGTTAGGGTTAGCCTGGCAGGTTGCGCGTGTCGGGGAGGGCGGTTTCTTGAGAAGGAGAAAAGAAGAGTGCCGGATTTTTGATCGCCGATGCATAGCTCTGATCAACCGATCAAAATCGCCAGGGGAACTTTACGATCATTTTCTGATGGTAAAGTAGTTCCCTGGCCATTAAATACGAACACTGGGCACCGCACTGGCCCAAATTGGTCTGCAATACTGATATTGCTGCAATTATAAGACCTTTGATGAAGCCAAAAGTCCGAAAATGTGAAAGGGAAGAAAGAGCCCCTATTTGCTGGTCTGCTCCGAAATGATTTCTGCAGCAAGTGTATAGTGGAAAGAGCTACTGTTAATTCATCGTATGGATCTATAAAGAACATAAGAAGAAAAACCGATGGCAATACAGCCTACCTGAGGTCAATAGTTGATGAAACAGAAACTTGAACACAAACAAACAATGAGATTGGAAAACAAAATTTGGTATCTACTTCAGTTACGTCGTCCACGGTTCAATGCCCAACAGAGTACCAAGATCCGCTTGTTAATTCCGTAAGTCCCTTTGGGACGATGATAGAAAGTTAGATGTGTCAAAATATTTGTAGGCTCGATGATACAAAACTGATTGGATGGTTCTGCATCAACAGCAGTGGTTTGAAAAAGACTGAGAGAGGGGAATGGAGTTTGCTGCAGTAAAGCGGGTGGCAAAAGTTTGTGTTTCCGAATGAGGAAAAATGTCTGCATGTGGTTTTGAAGTGGGAGTTGCCATATTTCCTGAATAAACCCAGTGAGTCGAACACTAGGATTGTCCGGGCTCTTAAATTGAATTCCAGAGCTGTTGTGCCGTGTAGAAAAACAACTAAATGTGTGATCACCCAACTTGAAATGTTTCTGTTTCACAACAGTCGGAGGTAGGATGAGTGAACCATTTGGATGGGGCAACTCAAGCCATGAGCGCCAGAGTTGTCCTTTGGAGTTCTGGTGGTCCAACAACAACTCATACTCCTCCGGTGTCAGTTCGGTCCCACCAGCAACTATCTTTGCAACTTCAGATTCTGTTAAGGGTTGGGCTGCTTGTCTGACTGCTGCAGTCTCAGGCTGAAGGACCTTGGCTAATTGACCACCGGATCCCCCATTAAATTGGTCGTCACTCAATTTTGCCTCCAAGCAACTACGGCGTGCCTTCTGCCTGAGCATTGTCAAGGGCATATCACCTATTGGCAGCGGACAAGAAACTCAGTCTCCGGGAATTAAAATTAATGTTAGCCACATACTGGTCTGTCCATTGGTCTTGATTTTTTGAAGCATGCCATTCATCCGCTCTCCGGCAAATTCACTGAGTGCCGCAAAAGGGCCCCAAAATTTCAGTAAGGATCCGTTATGCATTGCAAAATGATGATTGGGAACAGATTTGAATTTGATTGGAAACAGCTGAGGCAGAGCCTTTCGATATTTGACATAGAGGTCCGTGAATTGATCTGCATGACTATTGGAGGTGGTGAAGGATGCAAGAATGTTTGTACATCCAACAACATGGTGGAAGTTGTAAAGAAAAGCCAGCTGTGTTTGACCCTTTCCCCACCAAAGCTCGGGAATTATCAATGGGAAGATCACTGTAAAGAGAAGAAGATATTCATAAGCCTTGAGTTTTCCGTGGCTTGCTTCACCAAGATTTGTAGGTGGACGAGCAACCCAGGTTGGAAGCGAAATATTTCGGATGCAAGTACGGATGCTACCCAGTTCTGCCGGAGAGAAGTTGAACATGCCAAGGGCATCGAGGATAGTTACCTCATCATCTTCATACTCATCACCATCCTCAAAGGGTGGAATGTTGAAATATGTTTCAGGGGTGGGAGTTGTTGAATCATCACTCTCTTCATCAACATCCATGGCACTGGGCATGGGCATTGATGGCACTGGATCTGTGTGCCCAGCACTATGTCCGGTCTCTGAATCACTTGAATCCTCTGGTTCGGTAGCATAACCAGAACTTTCAGACATTTCTGACTGAGAATATCCATTAACATCATCGAGTTTCCCGAGGTCTTGTGTGTCTACAAGTTTTTTCTTTGGCCGGCCTATGCCCCAGAATAAACGAAGATGGCGCTGTAGTACACCCTCGAGCCAGTTATGCATAAAGCCCAGGATGATATGGCGGACTGGATCCCATTGAAACATGTCATGTACTGGGGACCATCGCACCCCAGATATCTTGGATAGTGCATTCTTTGCTGTTACAGTTATGGCATCATGCCATGCTTTTGCCTGGGCAGAAACTGTATGGCTGTTACGAGGTTGCCATGATCTATAGTCCAAGTCCTCAATCATGTTGAGTGTCAGAAGACACCAGTTACAAAACCAAGTCGCATTGAATGCCATATAACCGGCAACTTTACGGATTGCCTGAAGATCTGCAATAAGTGGAAGGACCCGAGCTGCAACAAGAACACCATGAGGATGATTATAGGTTGGTAGAACCGTCCCTGGCGGAGCAAACTTATTCATCATCTCAACAAATGAAATGAGAATATGTGTGATAGTCCAAACATCTGGTGCTCCAGGTATTATGCCAACAATGAAGATATTTTCGAGAAGAAACCGAACTTCAATAGGAAGATTGAGGCAATACATGACAATTGCCCCGCAGGATGCAACTTGACCTGTGAGAGTACAATAAGCTACCCATAAAAAGAAAGAAAAAAAAGGTTCCTGAATACAATGACGTACCTGCAATTTTGTTTGTAAAAGGATTGAACCAATCAATGTAGAATGCAAACACTAAATGATACCGAGTCCACAGATAATTGCCAAGGCCCCGCCAGGCTGGACTATCCTGCACGTCACGCATAATGCTAGGCTGTGGGCTATTCCGCCTGGTCTGCTCCTGTTGAAAAGATTTCTCCAGATGCTCCTCAATTTGTTGTCTGGAAAGAAAAAATTGCAACCAAGATTCAAACGACTGTGTAGCATATATGCATTTGGGAACCATCTTGCTCTTTTTTTTTTTGGTCTTCCTATTCTGTATGAAAACCTGCTTTTTCAATGCTGTACCACATGGCCAAGATCTAGGAGATTTCTTCCAGTCACAAACATCTGGGAGGGTTTCAAGCGAGTATGGCTTGAAGCAAGTAGGACAGCAAGGTATCCGGATGATTTCAGGTTCCACCCCAGTTTTTTTGTATGCAGTTCGGATGTCCGTTGGAACATCTATGGTTGGTGGGACTATATCCAACCCAGCTCGACGCAAAATTCGAAATATGAGGTTGACAGTTATAGCTATGATGACTTGTATTGCCTTCAGAAAGATCCCTGAATTTTCGCGGCTTATGCCAACATGGAGATTCAACTAAACTCCCAGTGTCATGCAGAGTATGCGAATTTTGTCAATCACTATTGGTATGTAAGAGAATTTTCCAAAAGCTGATGTAAATTTGTACCTTCTTGAAAAGCATTTGCTGGGAGAGTAGTCTGGGTATTGTCTGTAGTTGGCTGTGGTTCCGGAATCTGGGGTCCTGTATCTGCGGAAATTCCAGGCATCTCCTCCACTGTGGCCTCAGAGTCATTATGCCGGTGTTCATTGCGTGTAGTCAAGCTGACAAGAGCACCAGGAATAGATTGCCCAGTGTCATCTATGTGGGTGACCTTGGAGCATTCAGAGCACAGGCAGAGGTACCTCTTTGGTGGGGCGCGGCGGGACATGGGTGAGAGCAAGGATTCTTGACAGATCGTAGTTATAAGTACATTTCTATCACGCCACAATCAACTGTATCACGTCCGATTACAGCCGCGGAGATTCGGGCCAATTCCGGGTAGTCAATTTGCCGGTGACAACTGATCCCAGCTGCTTGTGACATATCTGATATCAGGAAGATTAGATTGAATCAAGTGATCGTTGGCAGCCGGTGACTCCAAGAAGCCGGTTGTGTGCCGGCTGACAGCTGCCCAACTGCCAGCCATAAGCCGCCAATAAGCCACTGTGGCTTATCAATTGATAAGCCACGGGGCATGCCGCTTGTGTGATGGTGCCAAATCTGATGCCCAACTTGAAGCTAGTGTCTTGAGCAGGGGAGCCAAGCTGCCCATCACTCTCTTTATAAAATTAAGCCTGTCCATTTGAAGCCTTTTCAAACTCCACCATCTCTGCAGCTTTTCCATCAGGTTCTAATGGTCTAACCACTTTCGTCGATCTCTCTCCAGGTCTCATACCGTGCCTGTCCTCATCCGGCTTCACAGCACATCTGTGGAGCACCGCAAAGCTCTGTCTTGAATGCTCAGTTCAACACTCGAAGCTTGGAATTTATTTCGTTATAAATTACAGGCTTCTTTGCTCAATTCTCAACTAGGACATTCAACTGCATTGAATCTGCGCTGTGACCGAAGGAAGGGGATGCGAGGCTGTGAAGTGGCTGAGCAGCCGCTTGTAGCGAATCAGAAAGGCACCTAGCTACCACGAAACATGGTGCTGTGGCTTGCGCCCACATGAGGTGAAGATCTGATTCTGGGCCAGTATATCCCAGAATAGGTCAAATGTTTCACGGCCAATCCTAATTAGATACGTGAACAAGACTTTGAGAAGGTTTCACTCCAGACACACCGGAATACAGTATAGTGCCACTCGGTGGATCACAACTTTGATGTTTGCCTCATAAGTCTTGCAAGTGGCCACAATAAAATACAAAATTATTTGGGCACGTACTAAAGTCTCTAAGGAGTTATACAGCAGTAGAATACATGTAATTAAAGTGTTGCAATGTAATGAAAACCAAAGAACAAATACGAGCACCAAAATGTCACGACTTCCATTCCTTGGATCACCGCTGTCACACATCGCCATCATCCATCACTTCATCATCCACGTCCTCTTCTTCGTCCTCCTCGACCTCCTCGACCGGGATCTGCGGTTTCTTGCCCAGCTTGGGCTTGGGCGGCAGGTCCTTTTTCTTCGTCTTTGCCGCCAGCAACTCCGAGCAAGTCTGTGACCATGCTTCCACCTCTGCAGTGTGCCGCTCCTTCATCTGCACCCACTCTTTCTCCATTTCCTCGTGCAACTCCTTCGTGCACAGCCTCGCAGCCTTGTTTGCCTCCTTCCCAGTGTACTTCACCCTCTTCGCCGTGTTCATGTCCTTCACCTGATTGGTGAACTCATTGCTAGACAAAACCTGGGCCTTGCCTTTGAAAAGGCGTGCACGGTCGGTCACCGCTTTCTCCTCCTGCTGGTGCAGAGCCTCCTTCATTTTTTTCAGGCCCACATTTTGGAAGACCATTGTCGTGTTGGCCTCCTCGAGGATGTTGTCCCGGGCCGTGACATTTTGGTGCACCAGCGAAAGCTGTTTTCGAAGCTCGGCATTCTCTGCTTCGAGCTGACTCTAAGTTTTGTAGGTCTCCTTGACATTGTCGGGGGTCGAAAGTGTCCAGTTTGGGGTCTCAATCGAGCGTGACACATGCTGGATAACAGGTGCGAGGATGGAGGTGTTGTATGATTTGATTTTCGGGGAACTGAGGAGTAGGGAACTGGTGGATGTGCTACCAAGGTGTGCATACAGCATCCACATTTTTTGGATGGTGACCATAGCACAGGGTCTATGTTCTCCATCTCATCCCAGCTGTGTCGGCACAACGGTGTTTGTGGCGGCAATGATGATGCAAGAGTCAACGACGATGCGAGATTTGATGGGGAGAGGTCAAAACAGGTTTGTGGATGGAGGCACATTGAGTTCATGATCACACGGACAGGGCTGGGCTGCGGCATCGGGAACTCTCCACAAGTCGATGTTGCCTGGCTCAGCTTCATCTGCTCCTCGGTGATGAAATTGGGGTTGAAAGGTGCGATCCCCGTTACCTTGAAGGCTGAAGGCTGCACGGGTAGCTGATTTGTCAAACGCCTCCAGGTATGTGGGGGCCCACACCATGAGGAACTCGGCCTTCAACACATTGCGCATTACCTTCGACTCAAAGTTGATGATGGCTCGCTGCCAGCATGTCTTCATCTTTGTGAAGCAGACAATGTCGAGGCCTTGGCGGGCATGTGTGCGGTGTGGTGGATACCCAAGTAAGATGATATTGTTCTTGCGTGCATACTCAAGAAACTCTTCAGAATAGTGTGAGCTGTGCCCGTCGAGGAGAAGGACATGTGGGAGGCTGTTCACCTCTTCCTTGGTGGCCGGATCGAAAACCTTCGTGAGCCAGAGATAATCTGAGCTCCTTGTTCGTCTATCTATTGATGGATTTTGCGATGCTGGAATGTCCGGTAAGTCTCAGTAACACATTATCCCCTGGAGACACTCACAACGCATTGACAGTGTTACCATTCGCCCACGCCATCTGAAAGTTCATGCCGGGGAAGATCACCATCGGTGGCATGACCATCTTCCCATCGCTGTGGATCGTCACCATGGCCGTAATGTTCTGCCAGCTTGCCCCACCCTGCTTGTGCTGGGTCTTTGTCCTGCGAGCCCCGACAACGCGCTCCTTCCCTGTGTGTGATGCGGCACAGGTCAGGAGACACGCATTGTAGTTCGGAAGGCTTCACTGTGGGTAGTAGCCATAGTAGAAGTGAGGTATACCGTTGTAACCCTTCAGTAAGGAGTTGTGTTACCCTGGACAGGAGCCTCTGCAACACCGAGGCCATGGAGCAGTTATACGGATGCTCAGCCAGGCAGGTGGTCTAATGCGTAATGGTGGTTCGCTGGGGTGACCTCGGACTCACTGTATCATAGTAGATGGCAAGTTAAGATCAAGATTACGTGATCTATGTGATGTAACTATATAAGACATGTGATCTATGATATGGTAATGTATCTATAGCTCCGGCAGTGTCTGCCTTGGAAATGCCATAGAACACCCCGTCACACTGTGTATCCCATCGGGAAACCACTCTCATCCATCCCATGTATCCGGTCAGGTGAGACACCATTCCCCAAAATCCACTTCTCCACCAATTTCACCCAGGACTTAACCGCTTCGGGATTCAAGCTACGAGCATGCTGGCTGTCAAGTGACTTGCTCCAAAAGGTCGACAGCACGTTGTGATGCCGATCCAAAAACTTGAAGACCCATTTGTTCCCCACCGGCTCACAGTCCGTTCTGAATTCAGCTAAGAGAACAGTGTTGACAGCTTCAGCAATCTGGGAGTGTTTGAGCGGGAACCCATGCTCCGCCGACTCAAGAAGGAATTGGACGAGCAACCATTCCTTTACAGGTGAAACCTTCTGCTTCTTCTAATTGGACTCCTGAATCCCAACTCCTCCATGTACGTGTCGGTTTAGAGTAGTGTACGCGACACTGTGCTTCTGAGCAATGGCTCAAATAGATTTGGGTTTTCCCATGTTGGTGGGCTTGGCCTGTTCCAGTTCGTACTGGTGCACAGTGGCCCACATCGCCATCTCCTTTTTGCGGCTGTCAGCATGGGCCTTCACACGATTCAATTTAGTGCGGCTGACCATGTGAAGAGATGTCGAGATGTGGGAAGATGGATCGTGTCAATAAACGAATGTCACGCTCTTCACGTGTAACAGCTCGCACAAAACCGTGGGCTTGGAGTTTTACTCCCATGGCTTGGCGGCTTGGGGTAAACTATCCCTAAGAAGGCCCTCTATTAGATAGAAAATAATTTGAGGCCAATATGGTATGAACTTGGTGTAGAATTGACAAAAAGGAAAGTCGATTGATGCTTGATCACACACTGATTCACACCAAAACCCATGGCATTTCAGATCCAATGACATTCAGACTGTGAAATTAATTCAGTAGATGCCGATGGACTATATAATGTGAAATATACCAAGACTTGTGCCTAAGGGCTCTGTAGAGGGCTCAATAAATTATTGACTCACAGATAGTCCGTGATCCAAGGAGCAGCACTATACTATATTGACCGAAATCCATGATCAGGCATGTTTAATGCACAGGTGAACCAATCCTTGAATTTTTCAACCTAAAAATAATGTCCACGGGTGCCGTCACTCTCCAAACTCCAAACTCTGAGCATCTTCAACAGCTAGTGCTCCGTATATTCGCAACACAGCTGCAATGTTGGAATCACCCTGAGCAAGTGTTTGTGCCACCTCCTCCGGGTTATCATCATCATCTGGGTCCAAATTGATGGGATCCGAGACGTCTGCGAAGGCAAATAAAACACTAGCTTCCTCATAGAAACCTTCTTGAAGTGCACTAAGGATTTGCTTGGGCATAGCTGCAGAGAATGGTCGTATCTTATCCTATCTTGAAAGACCCTTATCCGGATCATCCATCTCCACTTAAGCCTTGGTTGCTGTCGCTTACAGTCGCTTACGCTCGCTAAACTCGCTAATTTATTTACAGCTGGGAAAGTTGCCAGCGAGTTGGAATTGAGCACCCTTATTGAAAAAAAATCTTAAAAATCATGAAAAAAAAAAATGTTGAGGGTGCCAAGAATCGAGCGGTCCCATGTTGATGGCTTGACCACACGGGGATCACTCATGAGTCCCTTCTCCACCTTAGCGGCGGCGGCAGTTGTGGGGGTCGCAGTGGGCTGCTCAATAGTTTCAATTTCCGAATCGTTGTCATTGTCATCGTCTGCGTGTGATCCCCCCTTGATGTCCGAAAGTGTGTTGACAGACAAGCGGGGTACCTCCCAAACAGCTTTCGGATTCTCGCCATAGCTGGTGTCCAGCAAGTGTGTGTTTTGAAAGGAAAAAGGCAAAGGAGGCACTCACTGACCACTCCACAAGCCAAACCAACTGTTCATCTGCCATTGCTTTACTTTCTTCACCGACAATCCTTCAATATCGTGTCCGCCAGTCTTGCGGGACTTGAGAAACATTTCAATGGCCTCCTTTTCCTCCAAGTCTGGCTCCTCGTCCGCATCAGCACCCCCTCCTGTAAATTTAAGCGAAGGGACAAACTTTTTGTAGATAGATAAAGACGTCTCCCACTGGTTTTTCATCTGTGTCGTGCTGCAGGTGACGGTGACACTGACCTTACTCTCAATCTGTAACGAAGGCATCAGTGTATGCGAGGGGGAGGGAAGAATGAGCAGACATGCACCTGCTTCCAGCACTTGTTGGCTGACATCATAATCTTCTGGAAAATGCTGTCTGCATCTTGCCCCAAACAGAACTCGTAGAACGTGCTCAGCTCATCCACATCCCTCATCCACATCCCAGGCGCCCTTATTCATCCCAATGTCGGCCTTGGTTTCGACTGCTCGAGGTAACCCGTTGAGTGACGCGGTCGTCAGTGCCGAGAAGCGGTGTCGGCGACGAAGGGCATTTGTAGCCAGTTGGTCTTGACAGGGAGCTCGAAGGGTAGTCCGAGGTCGAGTTCACGTCATAGAGGGACATGTAGCCCATATTGTACTGAGCGAAGTCGTGGCAGATGGGTCCATTGGGAAAATGGGAGTATTTTTTAGTCGTTAACATGGCCGTATGTGGGAATGGAGGCCTGATCTTGGGGGAGGAAGAGGGACCCGTGTTGGGGGGCCAGCGCGGTGTTGACTTGTATGCTGGGGGCGGCGCTGGCCAGCGTCGCAAGAAGGTCGAGCGAGTTGTCCTGTCAACATCATATCAATCATGATCACACCCAACAGATGTTGCCGAAGCACGGCACCATGTTTGTGAGCCTTGAACGAACAGCGAAGGGATCTTGAGGAAAGGTCGGGTGGTCAAGGATGCAAGCACAAAGGGTGAGGCCGGTGAGAAGGTGGCCCGCAAAATTTTCCACTTAAGCGTCGCTTGGTGTCGCTTACAGTTCCTTACGCTCGCTAAACTCGCTAATTTGCAGCTGGGAAAGTTGCCAGCGAGTTAGAATTGAACACCCTTAATGTCACGAATTTTTTGAGCAACTATTTCTAGTATCTACCGTTACCGTGACGAAGGCAACGCAACGGGCGGTCCGTTACCGTGACCGTTGCTCCCCTACATATCGAGACAGTATGAGAAGAGAGTTAACAGTGATGAGTGAGCTAGGCTTCGAATTCCACTATACAGATATGTATACACTTGCTGTCGGTGTCGCCGTGGAGTTGGAGGTTCCCATGCCCATGCCACAGCGCGGCAGAGTATGAGTAAGCGTCTGGGTATGAGAAGAGAGTCAACAGTGATGAGTGAGCTGGACTTCGAATTCCACTATACAAATACAGATATGTATACACTAACATTTCGACCAAGTGTTCAAGTAAGTGACGCGTCACGGCCGAATTTTCTGAGTCATTAAATTTCGCCATAATTCAAAAGAAAATTTATCGGCCATCTCGGCGAGTAAAAAATTTCCAAATTGATGAACACTTGGTCGAGATGGAACAACATTTTGTTTGTTACAATGCTGGCGTTTCGACATCGTGAGATCGGGCTGGATCCGGTTCAATGTTAAAATCCCCGCTTCCGCTTCCGTATTGCTATGCGAGTCGTGCCCCGATGCGAGCGCGGAAGCGGAAGCGGGGATTTTAGCATTGAACTAAATCTAGCCCGATCTCACGATGTCGAAACGCCAGTATTGCAACAAACAAAATATAGCATTCACGCGCCCCGGGCAAGCGAGCTAGACTAGCCATGACAATGCGTGCAGATGCGATGCCTGCAGGTATATAAACCGGCGCGCTGCGGTGTACTTTGTTTCCTTCGCGCGGGAGTGGAGAAAAGGGAACGATGCAGCAGCGTCCCGCCAGCCCGCAGCTGCCAACGGAAGCGGGGATAATAACATTAAATCACTGAATCGAGCCTGATCTGACGACGTCGAAACGCCAGCGTTGCAACAAATAAAATACAGCATTCACGCGCCCCGGGGAAGCGGGCCAGGTTAACCATAACAGTGCGTGCAGATGCGATGCTTGCACGTATATAAACCGGCGCGCTGCGGTGTACTTTGTTTCCTTCGTGCGGCTGCTGAGCATACGCAGCACCGTTCGGCGCTTAGCTTTGTACAAATAATATATACATGAAAGCTGTGATCCGTTTACATACAGTGATCAATCAAGGAAGTTCTGCTTGAGTTCTGGTGAGTATAAATGTCCCCAACAAAGCCTGAGGAATTCCACCCACTCGCTTTCAAGTCTTCCAAACATGTGCGACGCGGCATCTACTGCCTCGATAATATTCGGCGCGTTTTCTCTGCTACCGGGCAACCGCTATATTCTTGGGGCGCTTGTCTCGGCAGGGTTGATCATCTATACCGCCAATCACCAACGTCCATCACACAAGCTCGGTCGAGTCGAACGCGCGATTGAAGCCTGTGAGGAAACCTTGAAGCATGCAAAGTCGAACTGCGCGAGGAACCATGTGGAGTTGACGGATAGGACGCGTCGATTGCTCGAGTAAGTCCAATCGCCATCGCAGCTACAGCACAAGTGTCAACAGCACATTTTGACAGGGCTAAAATGTCAGCCTCCAAGATCCAGAGCCGATTATTGGAGACACACAGCGTTGTAACATGGGAGGGATTAGTGGAATATCTGCTGAACCTGCGCGACATTATGCAAAAGATCAAAAAGTGCGCAAAGGACGTGGAGGGAATACAAACATCGACATTGGTGAGCATTGCGCATGTTGGATCTACGGTTAAGGATTCAAACGAAAAGCTTTCAGCTCACCATCGAGGCAGAACGCCGACGCCAAATTTTTGAGGGCATCAAAGAATTGCGCGAAATCCATGAAACTGTTATTTCTGCATCAGCGCGTGGGTCGGCTTTTAGGATTGGGTTTGCAACATCACTCATCTCTTGCAGGTCATACCCAGATGGACCCGCGGCTTTGAATCGATAGCTACATCCATGTGAACATTCTGATCTTTTAAGACATCTATCACTCACCTAGACGAGCAGCGTGTAGGTTGAGTATAAGTATGTCGTATTCCTATGGACACTTCTCTCCATTCGCTATCCAAGTTCGCTTTCGCTGTGTCTGTAAAGAGTGTTTCTCTACCTGCTCTGTCGCTGTGTCGCTCGAATTGATTCATATCCCCGAGCACCTGCATGTCGAAGTGCGCAAAGTTCTCCCCCAAAATCACATCGGATTCGAGAAAAAAAAGAAGCTTACAATCCCACAGCCTGCACGCTGGCGGGCGACACAGCAGCCTCCCGCTCCAACGCCAGGTTAATCTTCGCCTCCGCAGCCGAGCAAACCCAATTAAGCTTCCGGTCCAGCCTGAGCGCTTCCACCCGCGCAGTCTGTCGGTTCATCGGCCGCGCCACGAACCCGCGCGCGACACGCAGCACCTGCGTCGTGGGTGGACTCTTCCATGTCGATGACACTGCGGGCAAGCGCCATGACCGTGGGTTCATGGCACATGTCCGACACTTGCCATGGCATTTGCCATGGCAGAGGTCCTGGGGCGCCTGTGAGACAACGCGAGAAAATATAGGAGTTTCGGCCTCAGGGCCGGCAACCGATTCCGTCTCGCGTGCGACCGCTGCAAATAGACTTGCAGCATTTCGTTAGCATTTGGTCATGAACAGATACTTCATGAACAGATACTCGGCACGGTGAGGTTCATTTGTGTAAAAAAAAATCACTCGTGCGCGAAAGAGAATTACGAGTACTTATGTAATCGTTCATAATATTCCCGAAGGGACGTTTTTGAGACCTCAGTGAAAGTCAGTATACAAAATCTGTATAAAGGTAAATAGTGGCTGTGTTGAAGTAAAAGTACTCTACAAGACTACATTCATTCTAATGTAATTAGTGGCAGTGCGGGTGAGGTAATCCGAATCACCCCTCGCGTGAGTTCGATTCCACATGTGGCATGTTTCTTGCGGGATATGTCCTTGAGTTTTTCGGCGAGGTCCCGACTGCGAGGATCTTTAGCTGACTCCAACTTGTCGAGTGGAGTTCAAGGTTGAAGTGCTTGAGCCCAGAATACTGAACGACTTGCTTCGAGAAACTCATGGGGTGTGCACAAAGAGGCACAAATAAAAGCCGGTGGCTCGGTATTATCCGAAGTCTTGCGTACGCAGGACTTCGGATAATACCGAGGATTTGATCTTCGGCTTGATTGCCGGTC
Source organism: Mycena olivaceomarginata (assembly GCA_029378375.1). Classification (NCBI taxonomy): domain Eukaryota; kingdom Fungi; phylum Basidiomycota; class Agaricomycetes; order Agaricales; family Mycenaceae; genus Mycena; species Mycena olivaceomarginata. Next base: position 100,086 of record JARKIC010001374.1, on the reverse strand, counting down.
AACCATTGAATATGAGCCGGAATAAGGTGCCCACTCTTTCTTCCGTCTCCTGTACATCCCCGATAACGTGAGAAGGTAGGTGATCATGCTCTACAAAATTCCACGAGTCTCTGGTGGTGGGTGGTTCTAGGAGGTTTGATTGATCAGCAATCAATCAAGTTTTCCAAGTTGGGAGGCGAATCGGTGGGAAGCACAGATCTTGGGCTGTTAAATGAGGAAAACTTCATATGTAGGTTGTATTCCACAGACCAGAAGAAGGAGCCTAAGTTGAAAAGTAAGTGTGCCCTGTCGGAAAAAACATCAAAGATTCAAACGGAAAAATTTTGACACGATGACAGAAAGGAGGAGCGATATCACTCAATCATTGTGATCAGGTGGGAGATACGACAGGCAGGCAATGTCGAGGGTGGAAACGATGGGCTGGAGGTTGAGCAAGTGTAAATGCAAGGGTTGAAAAAAATGTACTGAAGTTGAGTGGAAGGCAGGAAGCGGGTGAATGAACGGACTCAAACATCATCGGGAGGAAGTGATTGACAGCAATTTCAAAATCTCAAGAGATAGAACTTGCACTCTCCGATAGAGGAAATAAAAAAGACGCCAAGAGATACTGGTAGGGGTTGGGAGATTTCAAATCTCGATCACTGGAGTGCGGGCCGGACTCCGGGTTTCACCTCTATATATACTGCTGCACAGCCGGTTGTCCTCTTTCTCTTCGCCCCCCATCACCCATACCATGCGCCTCTCCAAAATCTGCGCATTCTTGCCTCTACTGCTGCTATTTGCATGGATTTCTTGTGATGCTATGTCGAAATACCCCCCGCTGCTCTGTAGCAACTACCTTTGTGCGGATAAGACAGGGCTCCTATCCTACTGCCCACAATATTCGGGGGTGCTCTCCCACCGCCTTCGGGTCGAATCAGAATACTCGGGAGTGCTCTCCCAAAGCCCTCGGGCCGAATTATCTCGCCTTCGGGCCGAACCAGAATGATCTCGCCTGGAACATTGTCATTCCAGTTGGCCCAAACTTTCCCGGCATGACGTATGCCTTCGAGGGTGCTGAACATTTTGGCGCGTGTTTTTATTTGGTGATTTTGAATTTACAGCTACACTTGGTCATTGTGTACTGTGTATCCATGATTGGCACCTTTAACTACAGTATAATGAAGCTCCGCAGGTATATGATTCGTTATCTGATGCTCAAGCATGACTGGAAAGTTTGGGGCCGTCAAAAAGTATACCGAAGGCGGTGGTCCGGATTCAGAGCATCCACATTTATCCGCTGTTTATTTCCCTTGCACAGTTTAATATTTTGGTCCGTTTTACTCTTGTTCATCGTCCATGCGATGTGTACAACACGTCCAGACGATCTGCACATGCCGTTGGGGTATTCTCGACCACAACCTACTGGGGGAGGGTCTAAGAAATATGTCATGGCTTCAGATGTGACGCCTTGGATTCAAACCACTGAAATTGTAGTCGACCCGGGTGATTTATTGCTTTTTGATAGCCACGTACCTGTTCAACAGCTTTCCCCAGAAGATAATGGCAATGCAAAGAAGTTAATCCGAGCCAATTACCCACTCCGCCTCGTTGTTGTTGGGCTATCTGGTAGTCGCCTACGGAAAATAGCAGCTGTACACAGTGTACCGGCACGGCAGAAAGACCACGTTGATGCTATACGACGGCAGTTGGAAGATCATGAATGTGTCACCTGTCCCGACACTATCACCGTTTACCAACTGGTAGCAAACACCAAGCCGGAAAAGATGGCTCAAGCTCGAGCCACCGCTCAAGCATGGCGTGAGGCGAAGCGAGACAAGAAAATGGACGCCGTTAAAGCTAGTGCTGCTCTGTTGAAGAAAAGAAGGCAAATACGAGACAGGAGGAAGAAAGAGCGTGAACCTAGCAAAGATGCTCCATCTCGGTTTCCACCAGTTCCTCCCTCTCAAGGGCTTCGACATCAAGTTATCTCTGGGATGTGGGATGAATTGGATCCTGCGACATTGGAAGAAATGGGTTGTGCGGTCTGTGGCTCCCTTACTCCTCGCATCGAGCTTACAAAGATGACTGACACCACCGTGAACTGGGATGTCCTCAAAGTCGCCGGAGTTACAAGAAAGGAACGGTTTACCAATCACGATCCTATTGAAGAGTTAGATGGCCCGGTATTAGCAGACGGGTGTGACAGTGTTTGCACAGACTGCGAAAGCACCTTGTTGAAAGGTGCAGTACCCCTGCGAAGTTTAGCCAACAATATCTGGATTGGATGTGTTCCCTGGCAGCTCAAAGACTTGTCTTTCGCAGAGAGAATGCTCATTTCCAAAGTACGGCATAATAGATGCGTGGTTCGTGTCGCATCAGGCCGAGGTAAAATGAGTGCCAATGCAATCATGTTTGCAACCCCGATTGTAAAGATATATCAAGTTCTTCCAGTGTCCAAAGATGAGCTGTCTGAAGTTCTTGCGTTCGTTTTTCTTGGCTCGGCCCGCCCAACGGAGGAAGATTTTGCCAGAACCCCGATGCTTGTGCGTCGCACGCGTGTCAAGGATGCCTTGGACTGGCTCAAGCTCAACCATCGAGATTACGCAGATCTCGAATATCGCCAGAAAATCTTCAAGATCTTCCGGAGAATGGCATACCGTGTGGTGTAGATTGGAAAGAGACAGTCGAAGGTGAGACCAACAAACATTGCAGAAGCTATGAGTGTCCATGACACCGGCGAAGAGGAAGAGGGAACTGCACAGGGACCTTGTTCATTTGCGGTTTCAGGACTGACAGGAGAGCAATACGACCCAATGGACATTAAGACCTTGAAAGCTAGAGCGTTGACACACCTCAAAAATCGAGGGCAAACTCTCGGTGTTGGTCAGGCCGAGGAGCCGGAGTCACTGTACCATAATCCAGTTATACCCTCAGATGTTTCCTTGGTTGTTTCCATACGGTTTCGGGGGCATTGGTCATCCAAGTCACAAGAAAAAAGCTGTCCGAAATAAAACACAAGGGCCATTTGTTAATGTATCATGACAAACGATTCCAAACCGACTTGTATTTTCCCATGGTTGCATTCAACGATACACAAATAAAATCCGGCTCCACTGGGAGTCACTTACTCGCAAAGAAGAAGAGTTTTGAGTCTGTTGCAGAGCGGATAATGAGCCTGGATTCCGCGGTATTGAGTGACTTGGCAACCCGATTATCCGCTGGCGAGAATGTGAAGGCCAAAACCGATGCAGAGCAAGTTTGTTTTGATGTGTTAAATGATCTCGAGGTTGTTGGCGCCAAAGTTCAAGGATCCATCACCTCCAAGAAATACATGAGAAATGAGGTTTGGTCACTGATTTCGTTCAAGGGGGCACCTTCGTGGTTTATTACCTTTTCACCCGTGGACAAGAACCATCCGCTGTGCTTGTACTATGCTGGCAACAAGATTGAATTTTCTCCGAAGATCAAAGGTTCGGATGAGCGTATACGTCTGATAGCTCAGAATCCGGTGGCGGCTGCAAGATTCTTTCACCATATGTCCATGGCATTTATCAAGCATGTACTGGGTGTTGGCACAGATCACCCTGGGCTATATGGTACCACCGATGCATATTACGGAACTGTCGAACAGCAAGGGAGACTCACACTCCACATGCACATGTTGATCTGGATCAAAGGAGCTCTCTCACCGCAAGAAATTAGAACCCGACTCTTGGATGAGAACAGTGAATTCCAGAAAGAAATGATTGCTTATCTCGAGTCATCTCATGTCGGAGAATTCTTGACCGGAACAATTGCAGAGGTCAAAGCGAAAGTGCCCCACCGAAACTATCATAAGAAAGGTCTTCACGAAGTCATCGACGACGAAGTGACTCAGCATGTTCCAATTAGTTATACAGACCCCACCCAAACACTGCCTGTGAAACCGCCGCCATTATGTGAAGATTGCACTGAACCACTCTGTGAAAATTGTGCTGCATCAGCAAAATGGTGGAGCGACTACGAAGAAACTGTTGACGATCTGATACTGAGATCCAATGTCCATACCTGCTGTCGGGGGGTTTCGGGGTCGGATCTTTCAAAACCGTTGAAGCCGGTTGCGCGCATGAGGAACGAGGTGAAAGGATGCCTGAGAAAGGATGAGTCTTGCTCGGCAAGATTTCCGCGCGACCTTTACATGAAGACTGAAGTCGATCCCAACGATGGTTCCATACAGGTTAAGAAGCTAGAGCCTATGATCAACTGTGTTACTCCGGATGTAACCTACTGTTTACGCTGCAACACCGATGTGACCAGTTTATTATCGGGGACTTCGATCAAGGCAGTGGTAGCATATATTTCCGACTATGTAACGAAGTCTAGTTTGAAAATTTACCATATGTTTCAAACAGTAAAGGCCGTGTTGGACAACAATACCGAACATATCGGCAGCTCAAAAACTGGCCGTGCTAACTCACGAGTCATGATCATGCAGATGGTGAATTCACTCACCTCGAAGTTACAGATAGGCAGCCCCATGGCCTCATTATATCTGCTAGGAAATCCAGATCACTACACGAACTTCACCTTTAAAGTTGTGTGGTGGAAGTCATACGTGACAGAAGTCAATAAAGCGTGGAATTCTTCGGCTGAAGAGTCACCTAAACCTACAGAGATTTCTAGCCAGCCCGAGGACGCTGAGAGAGAGATAGGGGATGAACTGGAACGAGTTGTGTTGGTAAAAAGTGAGAATGATTATGTTGGCTCCGACACAACGGATGATTATGTGCATAGACCTGCAGTATTTGAAGACTGCTCACTATTCGAGTTTCTGCAGATTGCCTCCCGCAAAAAGAGGACCAAGAAACAGATGGAACAATTTTTGAAGAGCATGGATGAGCGTGAGCCAATGGATGTTGACGTGGCTGAACCCGAAGATGATGACTTCATAGACCATGACTTGCAAGAAAAAGACGCAGAGCAACAGGTTGGGGACAAGACAGATGCTGTATCAGCTCATCCATTTATTCCCACCCATCCGCTGTACCGAACACATTACCTGAGATGTGACAAACGGGACCTTGAGCTCTGTGTTCCAAACTTCGTTGGTGGACCACTGCCCCGAAGGGATGAAGGGGATCGAGAATATTACTGCTGCACCATGTTAACACTTTTCAAACCATGGAGGTCGGGTGAGATCTCAAAAATGCGGTTGATAATTGGAGTGAAACGTTCAGAGAGCACAACTTCAGTGCGAAGGCGTTGAGACTAATGAACAACTTCAATATACGATATGAGTGCAACGATGCGAGGGATGATTTCTCAGCCCTGGACAGGCGAAACGTCGGGCACTACCTCTGTTTTCCAAAGGAGGTTCAAATTCGGACAGTGAGGACGAAGATAGCGAGTTCGAAGAGCACGGAGAAGATGGACTCAACGCTGATGCGCACACATCGCTTCAAAAAGGTGCCAAACAGATTGCCCGGGAGAAACTGATGCAACAAGCCGAAGATATCGTCAAAACCTGTGGCTGGACCTACAAACATTCGGCAACTCAGATTCCACATCCCAGGTTCGTGCCTCTCGCTGGTTTGACAGGTAAACAGTGGAAGATTCGCATCGAGAATGAGAAGGAGGCGGTGTTTGCTGCGAAATTTCGGAACACCCCTGCTCAGGCTAGGAAGGTTAGATCTGCTGAGCATTCAGACACAGTCAACGAAACTGTACTGCTGGAATCATATTATTTCACAAAATATTTTATTGCAAAGAACAAACAGGCCCAAAAGGTGGTTGAACATGTTTCAACCGAATTCAAACTGAATACGGAACAAGACAGAGCCTTCAAGATTGTTGCCAATCACGCCATTGCCGAAAATCCTGAACAGCTTAAGATGTATTTGGGGTGGCATCGGTGGCACAGGGAAGTCGGAAGTCATTAAAGCACTTGTTAAATTCTTCGAAGGTCGTGAGGAGTCTCATAAATTTCTTGTTCTTGGTCCCACTGGAACTTCGGCTGCCCAACTCGGTGGAAGCACATATCATTCTGTCCTTGGAATCCGTGACAACCTTGGCCACGATGTACACGAGGAAAATGGGATCAGAAATGTGCGAGAGCGATTGAGAGGTGTGGAATACATATTCCTGGATGAGATCTCGATGGTTTCTTGTGCCGCACTATATGCAATTAGTGCGCGATTAGCATTGGCACGCAACGAACCTGATCTACCCTTTGGGGGAATCAATATCATTGTAGCCGGTGACTTCGCACAGCTACCTCCCGTGGGTAGCCCCTCACTCTTTTGTGGAGATAGACTACAAGTTCCGGATGCAATCCAACCTAAAATGACGATTGGAAAACAAAAAAATGCGATTGGAAAGATAATCTGGCAACAGTTCACAACAGTGGTGATATTGAAACAGAACATGCGGCAGACCAAAACCTCGGAGGCTGACGAGAATCTCCGCACCTGCCTGGCGAACATGCGATTTGGAGCCTGTACACCGAGTGACCTGGAATATTTGCGGACTCGAACAATCAGTAGACGCTCCGGACATCCGACATTTGAAGATCCTCGGTTTAGGAACGTCTCAATAATCACCGCTTTGAATTCCCAGAAGGATAAGATCAACGAAATTGGTTGCCAAAAATTCGCAGATGAAACCAACCAACCTCTTGTCCATTTCTATTCAGAAGACACATTGACAGAGAATGCCGCCTCGGAGAGTCGAAAACCCCAGAGAGTCCGAAAGCGTGAGGTATTAAAGGTTAACGCAAGCTATCGACACATCGCCAGCAACAGTTATGGGATGCCTACCCATGTTCTACAAGTGAGCATATTCCGGGGAAGCTGAGTCTTTGTGTAGGGATGCCTATCATGATTCGCCACAACAATGCTACGGAGCTCTGCATTACAAAGGGTCAGGAAGGTACGGTGGTTGGTTGGCAAGAAAGCCTTGGCTCACAAGATCAGACCATACTTGACACGCTCTTTGTCGAACTGATCAAACCACCTCGGCCAATCCGAGTGCCCGGCCTTCCCTTGAATGTTTGTTGCTCTGACTCGCGGCACAAAAAAGCTGTGGTGTCAGCTCCCGGATGATCTGGTTGTCCAAGTATCCAGAGAGCAAGTGCTAGTATTACCGAATTTTGCTATGACGGACTACACTTCGCAAGGAAAAACAAGGGAGTTTAATGTGATCGACTTGAACAATTGCAAGAACCATTTCTCGTACTATACTGCCTTGTCCCGTGGCTCTTCTTCCGATGGTACATTAATTATTCAAGGCATGGATGAGCGAAAAATCACCAGTGGTATTGATGGGCATCTGCGACAGGAATTTAGAGAGTTAGAAATGTTGAACGAAATTACATTACTTAGATACCATAATAATCTGCCCATCGATGTTGGAGGTAATAATTGGCGAGATATTTTGCAGGCCTTTCAACGGGGGAAAGGCGGGTTCTATGAGCCACAGGGACTTGACACACACGCGAGGTGGAGAAAGGGAGACGCCCCCTTGCTTCCGCCAGATGGCTATCAAGGAAAATGGACATTGGTTGGAGATGATACAAAGAAGCGAACAGCTGAGAGTAAAAGACAGTTGGTCACGGAAAACGGAAAGCCATGGTAACGGGAGAGCAAAAGCAACCTAAAAAACCTAAAGTTGTGAAGTCAGGCCCAGTCGGACTTGTTTGGGACCCGGTAGATCACAGCTGCGCTTATGATGCAATGTTCACGGCGTTGTATGACATATGGCAAGCTCACGGGCCTAAATGGTCAGACAGGCTGAAAGAATATGGTGTGTATGTATCTGCATTGGTGCAAGGCTTTGAGTCATGCCGAGCTAAAACTGAGAGGTTGGAATCAGCCAGGGACCGAGTGAGAGAAATGCTGCACCGTACCTGGCCCAATGATTTTCCCAAGGGACCTGCCGTTACGGCTATCGACGATTTAGCTTCGAAAATCTTTGGATCTGTGGATTGGGGAGTCAGCACCGTGAAATGCACTAGGTGCAACCAGGTTGTAACTTCACTCGGTGGTCCCGGCTTTTGTGGAGCTCAGACTGTTGTCTATGACAAGGAGTTGCACTCACGATTTAAGTTCAACTACGGGATAGCGAACTGGTTGACTTCCAGGAGAATGTACAAAGCCAACAGAATCTGCTCAAACTGTGGGAATGGCCTGGTTGTAACGACAACACTTGACAAGTTCCCGCCATGCTTTTACCTATCACTGTCGGACAAAAATGTTTTGTTAGATCCTGCAGTGACGTTAAATGTGGGAGAAAAGAAAGTGAGATACATGCTTCGAGCCGTGATATACAGTGGCGACTCACACTTTACATCTCGAGTTATTAAACCGGATGGATCAGTCTGGTATCATGATGGGATTGAAACTGGAACTCACTCAGAAGCACAGGGCTCGATTCACAAAGCGGATGTTAGATTTCTCAATTTCAGTGTACGGGGTGAGGTCAGGAAGACGGCAGCCAGTGTGATCTACGGGCGGGAATATGAGTAAGTTATTGACCAAAGAAGATAAGTACGAAGTTCTGCCAAGCTCCGCTATGGCCCCTCCCCCCAAGTCAGTGCGAGGCGAAAGAGTCCTATTGGAAGCTCAGCACTCCACATTCAACCCCTGCAGAGCAGTTGTTTCCAAAGAGTGCCCCTAGAATACTCTTAGCACTCACAGACTGTGTAAGTAGGCTTACTGTTCTATGTATTTTATCTTCCAAACCCTTGTTTCGTACACGCCGAGGGACACCGAGGCCGTTTCTGGAACCTCTCACACTTCGGCGTGACGACTGAGCCTCAGAGAAACTCGCGGCATGGGTGGGTATAAATGTTTCTGTGTCATGCCAGAGCTTGAGTGCGGTACACATAGGCTACGAGGTGCTATGGGGCGGGGAGAGAGAGAGAGGCTGAGACTGGCCATCGACAACTCACTTGATATATTGTGCGGGCACAGCTTGGATGAATCTCAACGGACATCGTGAGAAGCCACAGCGCCAGTGAGTAATGGTTCAAAGTCAACCGCAGTCACTGACATTGTAGACAGCGCGCCAGCAGCACGAAAATTGAGACCCGCAACAGAAGTCCGAATTTGAACGGCAGAAGGCTTTAAGGATGGTAGTACAGCAGGGACGGCCGAGTTCGAAGGAGCTGCAGGTTTTGCACAAGAAAAGACCAAGAGTAAGCTCAAAACAGCTGCAAGGACAGGACAAGAGGAAACGCATTGATGGCGGCATCCATCACCGCGCAGCGGCGCTGTTCTCATCTCCGTTCGAGCAGCCCTCTCAAACTAAAACATTCAGCCAGATTTTCTTGCCAACTGCTGCAACTGCGCCCTCTGCTCAAGTCCAACTCCGCCTGCAAAGAATGATCCAATATTCCAACGCTACCTTTGCAGCCTGATTTTCACTTTTACGTCCACTGGCCGGCGACGTCTCGGGTGGGTCTGTATCGCTACTGGACTTGAACAAGGAAACTCGCAATGTCCCCAGCTCGAGTCGCGCCCGGGCCTGCCCCCCCCGAGCCTCGCGTTTGGTTGACAGAGCTGCGATTGTATTCCTTATCCAAATATGCCCATCTCCGTTGCCGACTCGTCGCGCGATGGTACCGATGAGCTCGAAAATCGCAAGGAACCCACACGGGCTGGCGCACGTCGCGGAGCACCCGCCTCGCTTGTGCCCGCGGGAGGGAGGGTGCGAAGCGGGCGGAGCGCTCGCGTCCCGGCGGCGCGTTCGGCGGCGCGCTAGGGGCCGGCGTTGCCTGTGGGGAGCAGGAGGCGGAGGATTCGGACGCTGCACGTGGACCGGGACGACTGATACCAACACGACGGGGACGCCAACGGTGGGGGGGAGGGTCGGGGACCAAGAACCGCTGCACGTTTGCCACCTCGACCACGGGTGACGGCGCACGGAGCGCTTGTCCTCACGCGTACCCACTCCCACTCCCACTCCCACTCCCACTCGCATTCCTCGGCCAGTCGAAGCCGGAGTGGGAGTAGGAGCAGGAGTGGGAGCCCGGCCCGCTCACGCCCCCGCGCCGTTGCTTGCACTCGGCCTTGCAGGCTTCACAGCGATTGGGCTGTGACTCCCGTCGGGGAGAGGGCGAGGGTGCCGACATCGACGTGGGCGCGGGGGTGTGGAAGGGTGTGGGCGGGCGTGGGGAAGAGGGGACGGGCGAGGAGGGCGAGGGCGAGGGCGAGGGGTTGGGGGCGGGCTTGTTATTGTCGCCTCAGAATCATCAGGATCCGACGATGAAGGGGATGAGAAGGATAAAGATGGCGCGGCATGGCGGGTGTAGCGCGCCCAGGGCGTGCCGGAGTCGCAGTCTGGGCGGTTCGGTGCCGGGGCTGGGGAGCGCCTGAGCCTGAGCGCAGGGTGGGTGTACTTCGTACGTCGCGTCCTATCCCACCCTCCCTCTTTTCTCTTCTCGCTTTCTGACGCACCCTTCCTTCCCTTAGACAGGCCACGCCCCAAATCGAAGTAAAGCAAAAACACCCGTCTATACGAGACGGAGCTGTAATCTGGTCGGTCAGTCGGTCGATCGGCTCGTTTGTATGTGTGCTACTACTGCTCGCTCCCCCGCGTTTCTTTCTTATGGTGTTTCTTTTTGTATTCTCTCTCTGTGTGTATACTGTATGCTGCCCTTGTCCTTGCCGATATCCCTCCCTCCCTCCCTAGCTCGATTGAAATCTCTCTTCCCTTCCGCTCGTTTCCTTTCCTTGCTCTACCTTACTATTACTCTGCGACTCCAGAGCCATATCCATAGTGGCCCCGCCCCATCCCACGCTGTATTATATGTAGTAGTATGGTAGTACGCGATACGCTGTAGTTTTTTTGGTCGTGAAATAGCGCAAAAAGGGAACCCCGGAAGAAGTTTCCGATTATAATAATACTGTAGAATTTCGTTCAATTCGGCAGGGGTTGTGACCAGTGACCAAAAAAAAACCGATTCGGCACTTCGGCAACCGACAAAATTTGGCGTGACACCGACAAAATTTCGGCATTCGCGAAGGAAATTTTCGAAAATTGTGCCTTTTTCGCACCTTCAAGAGGGATTTGGCCCGGATGTCACGGATTTTGCATTCGGCAGCGGGCGCCGTGACCCGTGACCAAGACCAAAATTCGTCGCGGCACAGGGAGTGCGTGACGCGTGACCGCCGAATTGAACGAAATTATACAGTACGCATGAGTACCTTCGCGGCAGCAGTGTGAATCAACCCGCAACCGGACTTGTTTCCGTCATATGTTTGTATTTGCGCACCATCATCAAATAGGTACAAATCCCACGCGTCTCCTCTTACGCTCTTACGACTACTACAATGCGACAGGCTTACGCGTCCAAAACGATCGCCCAGTGGCTTCCCACGGAGACTCTCATTGAAATTATCGAGACTCTTCCAAAGACAGACCAGTTGACGCTCTGCCGTGTCTCCGAGCTTTTTCACGACCTCTGTCTGCCTGCCATAAACCGGGGTCGTGGTCCTCCGCGATTACGATCGCGCCAAGACGTTCCTCGAAGGAATGCTTGCAAATCCCAGCAGAGCAGGCGCCATTCGATCCTTCACTGTGACAGATCGCGCGTGCATACTCCACCGCCCGCACCAAGACTGGCAAGCTACCTCGCTAAAATTCAAGCCCTCCTGCTCACATAATGAACAGGAAAAAAACAATGAGGTCATTTGCAGACCTACTGATAAACTTGGTCAAACTCATGGTTCCTCAACTCGAACATCTGTCAATTTGCCCGGACTTGTTGGCGACAGATCATGGTATTGACCTCCAACTGTACACTTTCCCCCCGCCTGCTCAGCTGCCACATTTCCTCCCATACTGCGACACGAACTTGCACACTTGCTGCCGACGCGCTCGGTGAGTTTTTGGAGCGCCACCCTGGCTTAACGCACCTTCACGCATTCGGCCATCCTTTTCCGCTGAACCCATCCACGACGCTTCGCATCCACCTCCCCAATCTCCAATATTTCCAAGGAGAAGCCACCTTCATCCCCGCAATGATGGCACACGAGATCGGAGAGGCGCGGCTTTACTGGAGTGGCCGTGAGGACATTGAGCGGACAGTTGTTGCCCTGCGTTCAATGACGGGCCCCGACATCCCGTTTGTCTCGATTAACAATGGGACTGAAACAGATCAGTGCACGGCGCTCGTGGAGGCTCTAGCAACACACATACCAAACATCAAGACCCTAAATATGCGGGCGGCCACAGACTGGGTAGGCCTCACATTCGCAGCCGTTATTTTTTCGTTAATGTGTGCTCAGGGTTCGCCGGACCGTATTACAATCGATCACCTTACGGCTTACCTCCCGCACTTCAAAGGTCTGATGTATCTTGCCCTTGAAGACGCGCTCAGTGATCGCGAAGTGGATGAAGAGTCTTATTCTGTCCGGGACAAAATGCATACCGTAGTAGTGAATTGGGCTGGGATCTGCCCAACGCTAGAAGCATGTTGCCTACGTAGGTCTCCTTCTAGCATTGAGCCTGGCACTGACATTGCTTAGACGAGTTCGCCTTCAAAAAGACCGTTAACGGGACTTGGGACTTTTGTACTCGACAAGTATTCCGCGACCTCACCAACGCCCTGTGGTATTTCAGATAGTAGGCGCTTGGTTTGAATATCCGTTCACATTCCTGTTTGTGCAACCCCATCCTTCTTTATTCTAGCGTCCCTCCTGTTGCGAGAGACCCAGTTCTTAAACATCATTTCACACCCCTACACCCTTTTATCGTAGCTAATAAATTCTCTGTATTTGAAATGATTGGTCTTTTCAAATATCTCATCGAAGCTGTAGGAGTCACTTCTACTTCTGCAACTTTGGGTTGTCCCTATCAATAGGTTCGAACTTGCCAAAAACGAATTTCAAGTCGTACCTGTCGAGGCTATGGGAGATCGCAGGAGCGATGGGAGTCACAGCAGGAGTAGGAGTAGGAGCCCCGGCCCGATGCTGCCGCCGCCGCTGCCATCGTTGCTCAGGCTGGGGCTGGCGGGCTTCAGGGAGATTGGGATGCGGTTCCCGTCGGGGAAGGGGAAGGTGCCGAGGCTGGGAAAGTACTTGGAACGGGCGCTGGGGGACCCAGTGAAGAGGACGAGGGCGGGGTGTTTGGGGAGGGGTCGTTGCTGACGCCTCAGAATCAGACGGCGTGCGAGAAGGATAAAGATAGCGGTGTCGGTGCAGGTGCGGGTGAATGGAGGGCGGGGAGGCTAGGGAGTGCCTAAGCCTGAGTGCAGTGGGGGGTATACTCCGCCCTCTTCGTCTGTCTCGCTTTATAACACCCTCCTTTGGACAGGCTAGCCTCAAATCAAATCAAATCAAAAACAAAAGCACCCGTCTATACGAGACGGGGCCGTAATCAGGTCGGTTGGTTAGTTGGCCGGCACGTTGTTTAAGTATATGTACTGCTCGCTCCCCCGCGCTTCTTTCTTCATCTGTTACGCATCCTCTCTGTGTGTGTATGCTGCCCCTTGCCTTTGCTGATATCCCTCCCTCCCTCCCTTTCTACTTACCTCTACTTAATATCCCACCATGAGCTTCCCTCCCTAGCTCGATTGATATCTCTCTTCCCTTCCGCTCTTTTCCTGTCCTTGCTCTACCTTACTTTGCGACTCCATAGCCATATCCATAGTGACCCCCGCCCCATCCCACGCTGTATGGTAGTACGCGATACGTTGTAGTTTTTTTTTGGTCGTGAATAGCACGAAAGGGAAAAAGCTTTTGATTATAATAATATGTTAGTGACGTCTCACACTACTGCCGCGAAGCTACTTATACTTCTGCAAAACTCCCATGCCAATTACCTCTGCGGATAATGATTTTTGTTTCCCACACTGCTGCCGCAAAGCTGGGGGTGCCTTACTAACAATGCCCATCGGCATTCATCACAGCTTGATCATTACTGCGCTGAGTCGGCGCGAAATACGGCAGGACGCGCATCCGTTTGCCACCGATGGTCCACCGGCCAATGATACGCTGCGCTTGAATCAAGAGATGTAAATGGTTTTAGCCGCTGACATTACCCATTTGCTCTTGTGGTAAGAATCCCAAGATGGCATAGATGCAGTGGCGACAACTGAGGCGCCCGGCCATCGTGTATGGTCCCATATCACGGCCAAATGCTATTTAAGGTGGCTGCCCACCGTCGTAAAACCCCCCACTTCCCAACCACTTCCACTCCCATCTCTTCAGGACACGATGTGCAACGCAATATCCACCTCGATACTATTCGGAATGCTTTCTCACCTACCAGGCAATCGTTACATTGCCTTGGGTATCGTCTCCGGAGCCTTGATCATTTATGCCGCTAATCGGCAACATCCGTCCTGCAAGCTTAGGAGAGTTGAACACAAATTCAAGCCTGTGAGGAAACTCTGAAGAAGGTGAAGGAAGTTCACAGATCGACCTTGGTGCGTATTCTTCCGCACCCATTGGATGATCCATTGACAACTAAATCACTTCCAGCTCGCCATTGAGGCCGAGCGTCAACGTCAATTGTCCGAGGGCATCAAGGAAATTTGTGAGATCCACGAGACGGTTATTTGTTCGCCAGCTGCAGCGCGTACGTCGGTTTGAATCCTTCGCTTTGACTGTTCTGACATCTTGAATGATTGCCACATTGTGTGCCAGGTCCTACTACACGCCCGGCGACTCGTCGCCTTGAATTGGGAGCTACTCGCGATACATCCTACGACATATCAATGTGATGACCTCCAATGTGAATAAATGAAACTGACGTTGTCGAGTAGGGTGTAATTCCAATTTCAAATTCTTCAGTTCCCGTTGGTTTGTATTGGTCAAGTTGTTTGGTAGTACCTCGAGCTCGCTCGCTACCTGTCCCACTCGCTGTATTTATGGAGTCATAAAAAATCTCTGTAGCATCGTGTTGGTGATTCATTTGTGATCTGTGTGCAAGAGCTTTTCCTGGGGAATTAGTTGGGGTTCGGATAGAGCCTCTAGTGACGACACCGGAATATTTCAACACCTGGGTGCGTGGTGATCACCAGGAAAGTGCCAATTCAGCCACAAGGAATCGAAACTCCCTCCATTTCAGCCGGGCTGCTCATGAACGGGGAGGGCGGTATGGCCGGCGCACTTGTGGTACGCTGTGACGCATCCGAGTTGCTGCTCCTCCTTAGACTGTAGCGAACGCTAGCAAAGCGGGCACAAAGACTCCCAGGCTGTCAGATGGTTCTTTTCTTCTTGATAAGCACGTAAGAGGTCCAGGCCCAACTACTTCTTTGATGGGCCGCACAAACAAGACCCTACAAGGGCGCGACATACCCAAAGCGGTATGTCGCCAAAGAAGCGATCAGGCCGCCTCGTGGTGCGCTCTGACCAATGCCATCAACACGTACCATCGCTTGCAGGCTCAACTCGGGATTGGATTTGTCAATGCCGCCCACGTTTGTTTGAGCACGAGGCCAGCAAGTCGGGCATCATGCAAAAGTTTCCCCTAACCCAAGGGCCTTGGCGGGCGCAAGTGGCTGGTCCCCGCCCCACGTTGTATTGCGAAGGTCGGGCACGACATTTTCATCTTGAAATTTGGCCCGACTCAAGCCACCCAAGTCCGCGGCGAGACGTTCAGGGTCTGCGTCGTTTTACATTCAGACCTAAATTACCCTCCCCAGTCAATTGATCTCTTTCTCAACAATGTTACCGTCGTTCGCTTTTCACCCTCATCCGAAAGTTCCCCTCGAAAAACTCATGCTTTCGGATGAACAACGAACCAGCATTGAATGTCTTTACAATTCCGAGCAGGAATTATCCCTGAAATATTATCCCGATAATCTTGCTTCGCAGAACGAGGCCCGACAAATCTTGGCCTCCAATCAACTGGACACTATCTCGCGAAAACAGCTAGAGAGCCGCTGGAATATTCAGTGGTCTACCTCTTGGGCTAGCAGCGGAAAAACTTGCAAACGGACGCTGTTTCAGTGGTGTGTATTCGCGCTTTTAACTTTACCGTTCTTGGCGAAGAAACTCATAAACCAAACAAGTTCTTCCGGATATAACAGTGATGCACGGCAAGCTATCAAGCTCAAGTATGCGACGACAGAAAGAACACAATCAACAACACCGTGGATTCGACAAAATCCCTTTGATTTCACGGGCTGTCTTGCACACATTGAACTTACAGAATTTGAAGAAGACGGAAACGTGAAAGCGGTTGTCGGGCACCTGGAACACAATGCGGCGTGTCAGACCGCAAGTATGAAGCGCCTCCCTGCCGTTCCCTTGCACCCACATGTGTATGAGATAGCTTTGGACCAGTTGCAATCGGGCGCGAGGTCAGTACTACAGAGTGCATCCTCCAAAGTTGAACTAATCCTGTCCTTCAGTATAACCGCCATTCAAATGAAGAATATTGAAATGCTTACAAAAAAAACATACCGCGACATGGATGTTTATTGCCCCGAGACCGCCAATTTCCGGTATAAATTCCTCCCTTCCGATTCCCGCCATCTCTACCGCTTGTACAATCAAGCAAACGGAATCGATGTTACTTATAAACCCCAATACAATATTCACAATTGGCTCGACCCGCATTCTGCCCACTACCGTCCCGAAATTCATCAAGCCGTCTTTCACTATGTGGCGCGGTCGGAGCGTGGAGAACGCCTTAAAGTCTGCATTGCTACCGAGGAGATGAAAGCGGCAGCGTGGAAGTACGCCCATTGCAGCCAGCTCATCCTCGATGGCACGTTTGGTGTCTGTTCTTCGCGCATGTTATTATTCATCGCAATGGGAATCGACGAAGATGGAAAGGGTGTTCCCGTAGCGTTCTTTCTGTTCTCTGCACCCACAGGAACCCAAGCGACCCATGCAGGATATAATACGGAGATTTTTACGGGAGCTTTTGGAGAGTTGGAAGCGGTGGCTGTCACATGGGCATCCGGTACCTTTCATGCCCCACGTTGTCATCACCGACACCGACACACGGGAGCGCGGAGCTCTACAGCAGGTGTGGACGCACATTTGGCTACTTCTGTGCAAATTCCATCTTCGACAATGCTGGACGAACAAACGCAAAGCACTGAAGCTTGTTTCAACACAAGATCAGAATTTCTGGAAGGATTACATCCACGGACAGCTTCTTTCTTTAGAGGAACAGTTCGTCTCTTTTTTTCTTCTCGAATGTCAAGCACTCGTCTAATTAATTTTAGACTCATCGCCAGCACGGATTTTACTGCCGCAAATCAGCTCATCTCCGACCAGCGCTCAAATCTGATTGCACTTGGCCAGCAGGGCTCGGATGCTGAGCATGTAGCTCAAATTGCGACGACATATCTCGACTACCTGACAAATACTTGGATGTCCGAAACCACTCTGGCAGAGTTGGTCCCAACACGGCCGGATCGTCGCATCACAGCTACTCAATGTGGCCGTAGAAGGTGTTCTTCCCACCACCAATCATCTTGAATCTTTCAACGGGCTACTAAAAAACAAATATCTGCCGCAATGGCAGCGTTCCGGAACCCGCCTGCGTATCGATTTCCTGATCCTTATCCTTATCACGAAAATACTTCCGGAAATCTTTGCATTGCGACGCACGCTCTCTGATTATAAACAGTGGTTGCGCATTCGGTTCTCAAACGGTCCCGGAAGCGGCTTGGATCTGGCCAGAGGAAAATCTTCACGCAGAGTCCAGCCCTCTGACGGGGAAGGTAACCTCTGCTGGTGGCCGTTGGATCCAAATCGGCAGTCCGAAGCAGATGCTATCGTCCGACTTGGTCGAATTTACGATATTCGGCAGAAGACCAATCTGCACCAGTATGAAGCCACTTGCATCACTTCTCGAGGCTCCTTGAACGATCCCAATCATCTTCGTTACTCGAATCACATCCACCGCGATGGATATGCAGCCTGCACCTGCCGTGATTTCACGTCCCGTGGAGCAGCATGCAAGCATTTGCGTTCGTTGCGCTTGGTGCTCGATCACTGGGTTTCACGGGGGCTTATAGGTCCTTTCTATTATCCGCCAAGTGTTGAAGCAGCTCGGAATGTCCGTTCATTTGCATCTACTTCTTCCGCCCCGCTGCCCACATCAAACGGAGCTGCCGTATTACAGAACTTCTTGGCGCTTCAGAAGATCTCCGGTGAAGATAGCACAGCAAACGACGATGACGAGGGTATCAGCCAGGAGGATGTTCGTCTGGAGAATGGAGAAGACGGCAATGAAAATAATCGGCCGACTGTTCCGGTGCGTGCAATATGTCAAATTTCCATTTAATCACCGTGGCTCACTTGGACACGACTCCAGTCTTTCCCAAACCTTTCTCAAGCCGCTGTAGCTACACAAATACAACAACGCGCGGAGCACACCGCCAAATCCTTACTTCCACGCCTTCATGGCCTATGCGTTCTTTTACAGAATGTCAAATTGACCCGAGCTGCGCCTCTAACGGAGCTTCATGAAACGCTGGGTAATATTCAGCTGAATCTCACGAAGGCGCTTCCCCCATTGCCTCCACCGCCGTTGACGATTCCACCTCCTGCTCTTGTCCGGTCTAGTTCCCCATCCATTTCGCAACCTCAACCCGCTTATACATCCGCCGGGGCGTCGGTGGTTGGAATTAAACGTCCTGCTGCAGCAGTGATTCTTGCTCCTTCACCGGAGCCCCACCAACGTCGTAAACCGTCGCATAGCGTACTGTAGAATGAAATGTAACATTATTTTTGGAAACCGTGCCAAAAAAATGTACGCTTTATAACTCCGACTCTGTCACTTGAACTTTTCAAGTCAGAGATGAGGTATTCATTCAGATGGCCTGCCCCGAGCGAGTGCATTAACATCTATGTACGGATCGAAGTAAAAGTGGGTCGCTTTCTCCAAAACATTCTCCATAGTCCATCTCCGGTCAATTTTCTTACCGGATCTGCCCTGTAAATGGCACGGGCACAGGAAATTCTCAATACAGATGACAGCCGAATTGCGCTGAAGCGATCGCGACATTGAATGAATTTGACTCTTTCATAGCTTAAGGTGAGAACACCAAGTTCAAGTTAAATCGCCACTGCTCCTGTCCGTAATACAGAAGCAGAAGTTGGAATGTACGGTACTTCAGATAATAAGTGCGCGCAACTCAACCCTGGCAGCTGTTTGTTCACCGAGTTGATAGTCATTGAATCGTTCACTCAATCAAATCACGCCGTAGATGCTCAGCACAAAGAGGTAGTTATTATGTTGACTAACATAGTACAACTTTTTTTACGGCTGAATGAACAAGAAAACGACAGGATAAAAAGAAAATAGGTAAGTGTCCGACACATCACTCATCGCCAGAAAGATCGCAAACATGGAACGGAATGAAAAATGCGCAGAGAATGGTCCGGCAAACCGGGCAATAGTCCCAAAGGGACCAGAACTCTTCAACATTCAAGCCCGTCGATGAGGTAAGGAGATCGATCTCGGGGGCTGACTTGCGTGTTTTAGTGGTTTTGTGGGATTCGGCACATAGGATGGGCGGCGGTGGGGACCACAAATCGAGCCTGGTGTCTCCGGGAAGCGGGCGCATTGGTTTCGGAAGATATTCTTAAGCAGAAAATGGTGTGTTAGTTAATCCGCCATTATATAAAAGTCACGAAAAGAAACTTACTGGCGCCATACATAGGTCCTATCCCCGCCGAAGATACCGAGGAGGACGATGCAAAGGAGGATGAAGGCGATCCTGAATATGTTGTTAAACATGGCCAGCCATGTTGAGAAATCGAAACATACCGGCTGCAGATGACTTGATCGCGTTGGCGCTCATCAGCGGGAGTGGCGAAGGCGACTCTACAGACGGATGGAAGACATTATAACTTGAAGGTACAGTGTATTATAGACATACCCATTTTGATGCGGTTGGTGTGCGCCGAGCCTGCAGGCTACTTTTAGCAAGGAAGATGGGGCGCCGAAGATTTCCGTACCAGTTGTAAAAAGGTTCCCAGACGTCGAGACGCCGGCGCCGAAAGGGTCTGAATTGTCATTTTGAGGGTCGCATGTCTTCATAGCGGTAATTCAAGAGTCGGCGGATATTGTTCCACCCATCGCTGGAGGCGGAGTTGGCAGAGGGAGACGAGACTGAGGGCGAAAATACGGAGCCGGAAGCCACAGAAGAGGTTTCTGACAACATTCACCAAGGGTCAATTAAAGAGTAGAAGAAAAAAGAGAAAATAGACTCGCCGCTGGCAGGGTCGCAGGGGAGCAGCGTCAGGTAACGAGTGGGAGGGAGTTTGCGTGATCCACGCGCTGCTAGCCCAATGTCAATGTGTGAAGACAGAGAGCGAATCAGAGAAATTACCGGGATAGTGCTCATATTCCAAACCCCCATCCGTACCGGCCAAGAGGTCATCAACGACGACTGGAAACAATCAACCTCGGGGAAAGAGTGAAGAAAGACCAAGAAAAACGGACCCCAATACGAGCAGGAGCGAGTCTTGCACGCAAATGCATGCTTGCCGGCAAACTGGCCATTCACGATAGGATTAACATATTTAGCAGGTTCGAGGCAGAAACAAGTGGGGGTGGGGGAGTGGGAGGATCGGAGAGTTCTGGCGACTTGAGAAGGCACAACGGGTTTGCCGGACAAAGTTAAAGGACTGCTTGCGCAAATGAGTGCAAGAATATCTGAGCCAAAGTTAAAACATACTATGGAAATGTAGCTAGACGGGTGATCCCGCCCGAGAGAACAACCGTCGAGATATTGGCCGCCTGCTGCTGCTGTTTTTTGAGAAAGCCGTTGTGTCTGAGTTTTTGGTAATCGGGGGATGCATCAGGATGGGCTCCTTCAGAAGCAGAACGACGAATAGCGGGCATTTGTGAGATAAAAGCAAGACAAGAGAGACGGCAAGGCAGGTGGAAACTTGACCGAGACATTCGCTGGGAGGTGCTTTTATATGTCTTGCGGTTGCGATGCCTCTCGCCTCAAGAACGTTTGCTGATTTGACACATAATAAACGGAAATGAACGAAGAAAAATGCGTGCTTTGACATGTGGCTACCAATATCGACACTGGACTGAATCGGTTTTCCAGATTGGGCCATAGAAGCGCAGGGCAAAGGGCATATTACCCCTGGGCAAGCGGGGAGGTCGCCAAGAAGCCAGGGAACGTGGGGCGGAGACCCGAGAAGGGCCACGGACCAGCCACGGAGCACACAGTGATGCGCTTGCAAGTCTCCAAGAAAGAAAAAACGGAGAGAACCTCGATTGGGACAGAAGCAAGGGCGGTCTAGGCTGGCCGGTGTTCAGTAGGTCAAGTTTTACGTCGCGGACAGGATGAGAGTAATCGAGAAGCACATGACGGCGTGGGAGTCTTTGTGCCCGCTCGCCATCGGCAAATCATTAGGCAAACAACGGCGACGCAAATCAAACAAAGATTGATGTGACACGGTGTGAGCACAGCTCCTTGGACCCAACCCCAGCCTGGTTGTGGGACACGTACTTCAACATACTCTTGAGTCCCATCTGCCTGCTAACGAACACGATTCATTCAAACGATACGGAACTAGAATCCGATTACTGAAAGCGACGCATATACCCGACCCCCCCGGGCAGAAAAAGATAACAAATGTAGAAACTATTAACTAACCCTTTATTCGGGCAACACATCTCCAGAGAGCAAGTACAGAAAAACGGAAAAATTTTACGGACACACAGACAGCAAATGGGCAGTAAATGAAAGCAAGTACCAATGGCAAGACTCAGTATTTGCCCAGGGTAGGGATACTTGTATTCGAACCTACACCCTGCCCGTCTATGTGAGCGATAAATTCATTTTATCAAAAGGTTGGGACGCTCACATGGATGTAGCTATCGATTCAAAGCGGCGTGTTACCGTCTGTGTATGACCTGCAAGAAATGAGTGGTGTTGCAAACCCAATTCAAGAAGCCGACCCACGCGCTGACGCAGAAATAACAGTGTCATGGATTTCGCGCAATTCTTTGATGCCCTCAAAGAATTCGCGTTGGCGTTCGGCCTCGATGGTGAGCTGGAAACCTTTCGTTTGTATCCCCAACCGTGAACCCAACATACGCAATGCTCACCAGGGTCGATCTTTGAATTTCCTTCACGTCCTTTGCACACTGGTTGATGTTCTGCACAATATCGCGCAGGTTCTGCAAATATTCCACCAATTCCTCCCATGTTGCAACACTGTGCGCTTCCAGTAATCGGCTCTGGATCTTGGAGGCTGACAATTTGGCCCTGTCAAAATGTGCTGTTAACACTTGTGCTGTAGCTGTGGTGGCGATTGGACTTACTCGAGCAATCGACGCGCCCCGGTCCGTCAACTTTACATGGTTCCTGGCGCAGTTTGACTTGGCGTACTTCAAAATTTCCTCGCAGGAGTCAATCGCGCGTTCGACTCGACCGAGCTTGTGTGTTGGACGTTGCCGATGAACGGTATAGATGGTCAACCCTGCGCACACAAGCACCCAAAGAATATAACGGTTGCCCGGTAGCAGAGAAAGCGCGCCGAATATTATTGAGGTAGTAGATGCCGCATCGCACATGTTTGGAAAGTTTCGAGTGCAAGTGGGAGTTGTTGGTTCTTCTTTGGCACGTCCAAGTTAATTAAAGACGGGGAAATGTCAGAAATCGGGCAAGCGACACGGCAGATATAAAGGCTGTACTATGTGGCAAATGCGGTTTCTTATCCACATCCATGATGTAGATCAATCAATCAATAAATTTTTTGCCATTGCCATCAATCACCATCCAGCAAAGGCAAGAAATTGATCGGAAAATAGCTCACTCAAACCTCACTCAAGCCCGTTAAATCAATCACAAGCGACGCTCTACAGGGGGGAGAACGGGGAAGAACCCACATACTTATTTTGAGGACTTTGCTGATTAACGGTATAAATCGGATCAAAGTTGCGAAGAGGAGACCCAAGGTAATATAAACGGTTGCCTGGTAAGAGAGAGAGCGTTCCGGATATTATCGAGGTGGATATCGCGTCGCACATGTTTGGGAAAAATGGGAGTGGAACGGGGGTTGGGACGGTGGGCAGTTGCCTTAAATAATATTTGACACCGTTGCCCCAAGGTAACGGTGACCGTGGGCGCTTAAGTTGACCTTGCTCACTGTCACCGGAGCCATGCTGCAACGGGCCGGCGATTGGTTCTTTTTTGGCAAGCTTCTGAACAGCTTCGATGTAAAGCTCAGGAGTGGCTTGCTCGAACTACGTAAAGATCAGCAGTGACTCAAACTACGCATCGCACCCAAGATCGTACCGCCGAACTTTGATGACATGCCGTCCCGCAGCATCAAGTCCAAGTCCTTGGGGTCGCGTAAACGATGGTAGGTGTCTCCGCGCCGCCTTCTGAATTGCGCTGCGAAGCACGTGGATATCATGTGATCAGAAGGCGGCTTGTTCTGAACCTAACGATGGTTTGCCTTTCGACCCCTGCAATAATATCTGTTTATTCTTAGCTTTCCCGAAATAAGCAGACTGGCCTGGAGGGCGGCCAATTGCGCTTGCTACATTTCCACAGTAAGTATGTGTCAGATTGTCGGTGTTTGGATGGATATTGATGCGTGTTATGCCGAATTTTCAATTGATCTCGCGTCACGTTATCGCGTCCGTTCTTCCGCTCTCACCTTGCTCTCACCGCGACTTCCTGCTTTAGTCTCGTCCTGCTCAGATCGCCTCCAGTCTACAAGCAACGAAACGAAGCCCGATACTCAGTCGATTCACCGTCTGTCTTGCCTTTGGAAACCCCACGTTCGGGAAACGCGTCGCAATCTCAGGCTCGCAGTGATTATTATATGCAGCTCGAGCATATCCTGATAATGATAATAACACTATTAACGTGCAGCCCCGCAGAATGCTCCAGAGTCCAGGTGCGTTATAAAACTTTCGATCCATTATCCTTGAATTCAGCTCGAGGAGCTCGTCTGACTGATGCAAGCCCGCCTTCTGCTGCGCAAATACTTCACATATGACCCGGCAGCATCGCAGAATACTCCGGGTGCGCTATATAATCTTCGAATGTAAGTTTAGCTCTCGATTCGGCCCAAGCGACTCGCCCGACGGATGCCGCCTCGTCTTTTTTCTCCGTGCTCCTCTGACCGATGGGGAGGTGATTTGGGTATGTATCTTCACTCCGGCGAGGTATTCGCACTCGTTTAGGTTTGCTGTGGGTCCGATACACTGAGAGTTGGCTCTCGAATTCAGAGCGCCTCGAATAGCAGTGTCGGGCATGACAATCATCAGAGCCTGAGGTGCACTATTCAGCTATTCAAATCGAGAATCTCGAATTTCGAACCACCACCCGGACCAGGCTCCTTCCCACATTCCAACCGCGCGCGCTGCAATTGGAGCCGCGTCAGATATATTCGTGGAGGCTATTAGGCATTTTTGCCCCACTTACGAAGTTCTTGAGAGAAAAATCGGCCTCTATATTCAACGAGACTGGTCTTGCGCTATAGGCCAACCCTCTGCACCAAGAGTTTTCGCTACAGGAAGAGCAGCAACTCAGACGCGTCACATGCGTACCGAAAGTGCCCAGGCCACACCGCCCTCCGAGTCCCTGTTCATGGGCAGCCCGGCTGAAACGGAGGGAGTTTCGACTCCAATACAAACCAACGGGAACTGAAGATTTTGAAATTGGAACTACAACCCTACTCAACAACGTCAGTTTCATTTACTCACATTGGAGGTCATCTCACATTGATATGTCGTAGGATGTGTCGCGAGTAGCTGCCAATTCAAGGCGGCGAGTCGCCGGGCGTGTAGTAGGACCTGGTACACAATATGGCAATCATTCAAGATATCAGAAGAGTCAAAGCGAAGGATTCAAACCTACATACGCGCTGCAGCTGGCGAACAAATTGTTGAGAAGGCACATTGCCTTTCTAGGCGTTTGGCGTCCAGCTCCCAATGCGGAGCGTTTCTGTTTATTTTGTTTCTACGTTTCACTTACGATCGGTAGCCGCCCTATATATTAGGGCGGCCCCTCATACACGTCCCTCAGTCTCCACTACATTCGTGTGCGGCTGAGGGTACGTCTTTCATTATTACTTACTCACTACGGACACTTACTTTACCTGTAGACTATATTCTTACGTTGTATTCTCTACAGGTCAATAGCACTGAGTCTCCACTACATTCGTGTGCGGCTGAGGACTATATTCTTACGTTGTATTCTCTACAGATTCGCAGTCAGAGCGTTTTACGGCGGCCTGTCCCTGAATCAGCATTGCTAGCGAACAACACACGGAGAAGACTCACCTTAAATCCCCCCCCAATATTACCCCTATGTCGAACTCGATGATTACCATCCTCCCGGACGAGAAGCAGTTCGGCGGGAAGAACTGGCCCGCCTTCCAGGACATAATGATCAGTCTGGCGCGCGGAAAAGGGTTTGGAGGCTACCTTGACGGCAGCATCGCTCGCCCCACGCTCGCAGCGCTCCCTGCCCAATACGCTGCTGGGGTTGCGACCAGCATTTACAACCCCAGCATCTCGACTGCCGGCGGCCCGACTACGTCGTTGGCGAACGCGATCACACCTTCGCAGGCGGAATGGGACCTGCGCGACGGTCAGATGGGCGCCATGATCTACCAGAATGTCAAGGACCCGAAGGCTCACGGTCTTTCGCCCACGGACACCTCACGCGAGATGTGGGTCACTCTCGAGGGGAAGTTCAACCGTTCGTCGGAGATCTTGAAGGGGCTTGCGTTCACCAAGCTTCGCGCCTTGAAGTGCAAGGATGGGCGACACCTCTGTACCCATCTCGACGAGCTTGCGAAGCTCCGCTCAGAGGTCGAGCGCGTCGGCGGTCTCGTCAAGGACGCGGAGATGAACTCCATCATCCTGCAATCCCTTCCGCTCGCTGAGTTCCGGAGCTCGATCCTTACGCTTCAGAACTTCAAGTTTACCTACGAGCTCGTCAATGAGTTGCTCTCGTATTGGGAAATCTCGTACGGGGGTGAAGCGGAGGCCACGCCGGGCAATGTCGCGAGCGCGCTTGCAGCGACTACGAATTCGATCACTTGCAGCAACTGCGCTGTGACCGGGCACACCAAGGAGCGCTGCTGGCTCGTGGCGGTGGGCAAGAGGGCCAGGCCCGCGGGCGCTGGGTCGCGCCGGCCGGGAAGGAACCTCGCGCAGAGCTAATTGAAGCGGCAAAGGTCGCCCGCGCTGCGAGGTGGAACGCCCGCGCTGGGATCACCCCCGCTCCCACTGCCGCTGCCGCGCAGGCTACCGAGGCCGTGATTCCCACAGCAGCTCCAGTCGCCGCCTACACGTCTCCGATGGCGGTGTATGCAATGTCGGTATCTGTCCCCGAATTTGACGAGGGTGCGTCGTGTGTTTGCTCATCGGGTGCGGGCGATAACGATCTTCTCAGGATTGGACGTGGAGGGGCAGTTGCTCCCGTTCTAAACGAGATCGTTAGTCGTTCCGTACTTGATGTAGTAGAATCACCGAGCGCAATATACGCCGCGTTCGCTTCCGATACGCCGTGTTGGTGCTACACGTTCCTGGACAGCGGGGCGTCGGAGCATTGCATCGTCAACCGCAGGCGCTTTGTCACATACGAGCCTTTATTCATCGAGGGCGCGACAGCGGTCAAGGGCGGAGGATTCACCGTCGCGGGGAAGGGGATAGCCGAGCTGATGGTGCGAACCAGCGACGGATCAGTTCACAAAGTGCAGTTCGAGGCACTGCATTGCCCCGGATTTGCGATGAACTTGATCTCCGTCCCCACGTTTGATACGCGGGGGATTTCACGGGGAGTGGGGATCTGGGAAGTTGTCAGTACGCGACGCGTCGGGGAAGCTTCTCATGGACGGACATCTGGCCAAATCAATTGGAAGCCGGAGGTTGTACGACGTAGAAGTCGTCGATGATATCGACGGCCAGCGTCCACCTGTCGCTGCCATCGCAGGGCGCGACCGAAACCAGCCCACGGACTTGGAGGGCTGGCATCGACGAATGGTCCACGCCGACGTCCGCCGGATCGAAAGAATGGCGGCGAGGGGACTGGTCGATGGTTTGGTGATTACCCGTAAGATGTTGCGGGGTATGTGCGAAGACTGCGTTCTTGGGAAGCAGGATAAAGCGCCGTTTGACGACGTCGTGACGCACGAGACAGAGCCGCTTGAACGCGTGCACGTCGACCTGTGGGGCAGGCGCGAACACCGAGCTGGTCCGGCGCGGTATACATGATGCTCGTGTCGGACGGGGCGACCTCGCTGAAATTTCCGTTGTTTCTAACGAACAAGCGGAAGGACACGGTGACGGACGCGTTCGAAGCGTGGATCGTTGCGGCGGAGGTGCAGACAGGGAAGAGGTTGAAGCGTGTGCGCGTAGACTTGGGTGGCGAGTTCGACAACGACATTTTCCGGGGATTGTGCAGCCGGAGGGGTATCCTGATAGAGGTCGTCCCGAAGGACTCATCATCAGCGAACGGGCATGCCGAGCGGGGGAACAGGACAGTGATAGAAGGGACGCGCACGCAGTTAATTGACGCCGACCTGGATCATCGCTTCTGGGCTGAAGCGGCGACGGCGCACTGCTATGTGCGCGGCTTCATTCCTTCGAATCGCCACCCGGACATTATCCCTTGGGTTGCGTGGTTCCGCCAGAAGGACGCTGAGGGCAACCTCGTCAAGCTTAACGTGTCGCATTTGCGCGTTTGGGGGAGTCGATGCTGGGTTAAGGACCTGGACGACGTCGAGGGCAAATTAGGCAAGCAAGGATGGGAAGGCAGAATGGTCGGGTACATGGGGCGTCGCGGCTATCGCGTCTACGATCCGTCGCGCTTTCGCGTCTTCTCGGTGCGGAACGTCATCTTCGAGGAAGGAGAACCGCACCGAACGCGCCCGGACGCCGGCGAGGACGTACAATTGCCCCACGACCTTCGCATCTTTGAAGACGACGTACCGTCTGATGAAGATACCATCCCATCCCCCATCGAACGCGTCGACGCGCCCGTACCTGCGCCGCCCACACCTGCTCCCATAATTCCGCTCATTCCCGACCCTCCACGTCGGAGCAATCGCGTGCCGAAGCCAACGCGCGCCATACTCGAGATGGAGCTGTTCCATCGCGGGGAGGAACAGGCCAAACTCGCCGGCGAAGATTGGGCGCATGATCGCGCGCGTCCGACGGCCAATGCGGTGGATATCGATTGGCTGGGCTTCGATGACACCCTGCTGCTCTCCCCATGGGCGTTCGCGAGCGCGGTGAAGGGGATGGTGCCCCGCTCGTATCGTGAGGCGATGCGAGAGCCAGATAAATGGGGGCCGGCTATGCAAGCAGAGTTTGATCAACTCGTGCAGCGCGGCGTGTGGAAACTGGTAGACCTACCAGAAGGCCAGCATGCGATTGACGGCATGTGGGTTTTCGACTTGAAGGTCGACGGTGAGGGGAGAACAGTGAAGCACAAGGGCCGGTATGTGGCGCGAGGCGACGAGATGGTTGAGGGCCGCGATTTCGGGACGAAATGGGCGATGGTGGCGCGGATGGAGTCGGTGCGCATGGTGTTTGCGGTAGCAGCTGTAAAGCGCTTGGTGGTGCGGCAGTGGGACTTCTCGGGCGCGTACCTGAATGGGACGATGGACCGCCCGGTGTACATGAAGCAGCCAACTGGGTTCGCGAAGCAGGGGGAGGAGGATAAGGTCTGTTTGCTCCTGCGACCGCTGTATGGGCTGGTGCAGGCAGGCCACATATGGTATCGACTCCTTGCTGAGGGTTATCGCGACCTCGGTTACAAGGAGAACGCTGCAGATCCCTGCATCAGAACGCGCGCGCGAGGAACGGACTACACACTCACCTCTACCCACACGGACGACGTCTTGGGTGTTTCATCATCGGAGGCGGAGAGCCGTCGCGTCGTCGACGAGTTTGCGGCCAAATGGGACTTGAAGGAAGTTGATATCGCGTTGTTGCTCGGATTGACCGTCGAAAAGCTAAGCGACGGATCAATTGGACTTTCCCAGACGCAGTACTTCGAGAAAGTCTTGGATCACTTCGGCTACTCGGATCTCTCGCCGCTGTCAACACCGCTTCCCGCCGGGTATCAGATCACCGCCTCGCCTAATCCGCTTCCGCTCGAAGACGCCGCGTTCATGAAGGACAAGCCTTTCCGCCCCATCCTGGGCACTCTGGTCTGGGGGAGCTCTGGAACTCGAGTCGACCTCGCCTACGCATGCTGCGCCCTCGGACACGTACAGTCTAATCCGGGACCCGAACATTGGGAGGTTCTAATCGGGGTACTTCGTTACATCAAGGGTACCTTGGACTACGGGATCCGCTACACGCCGTCCTCGGACACGACCGCCTCGGGCTCCGGGCTGAAACCAGCGGGCTTCGTTGACTCGGATTGGGCAGGCTGCGTGGATACGCGCCGCTCGACGTCCGGTTATGTCTTCTTCATGGGAGGCGCTCCAGTCTGTTGGTCGTCGAAACGGCAGGCTGTTGTAGCCCTCTCATCGACCGAAGCCGAGTACATCTCGCTGGCGCGCGGCACGCAGCAGTCCAGCTGGATGAAGAACTGGCTTGCGGGCGTCTTCTTGCCTCAGGAACTTCCCTACAGCCTCCGCGGTGATAACCTCGGGTCCATCAGCCTCACGGAGACGACGAAGGGGCATGGGCTATCGAAGCACATCGACACGCGCTGGCACTTCATTCGCGAACGCGTACAGGACGGGGAGATTGCGATCTCGTCGGTCCCAGGGAAGGAGAATGTCGCCGACATCCTGACCAAGGCGCTTGCCCGTCCGGCGCACGAGAAGTTCGTCTCAATGCTTGGGTTGGATTGGAAGCGCAAGAGTGCTGTCCGCCAGGGGGAGTGTTGAGAAGGCACATTGCCTTTCTAGGCGTTTGGCGTCCAGCTCCCAATGCGGAGCGTTTCTGTTTTATTTTGTTTCTACGTTTCACTTACGATCGGTAGCCGCCCTATATATTAGGGCGGCCCCTCATACACGTCCCTCAGTCTCCACTACATTCGTGTGCGGCTGAGGGTACGTCTTTCATTATTACTTACTCACTACGGACACTTACTTTACCTGTAGACTATATTCTTACGTTGTATTCTCTACAGGTCAATAGCACTGAGTCTCCACTACATTCGTGTGCGGCTGAGGACTATATTCTTACGTTGTATTCTCTACACAAATAACCGTCTCGTGGATCTCACAAACTTCCTTGATGCCCTCGGACAATTGACGTTGACACTCGGCCTCGATGGCGAGCTGAAAATGATTTAGTTGGATCATCCAATGGGTGCAGAAGAATGCGCACCAAGGTCGACCTGTGAACTGCCTTCATCTTCTTCGCACACTGACTTATATTCTGCATAGTTTCCTACAAGTCGGACAGATATTCCACGAATTCTTCCCAGGTTGTAATACCGCGTGTCTCCAATAATTGGGTCTGGATCTTGGAGCCCGACAATTCAGCCCTGTCAAAATGTACCATGAGGGATTGCGCTGCATTTGCGATGCCAATTGTACTTACTCGAGCAACTGATGCGTTCCATCCGTCAACTCAAGATAGTTCCTCGCACAGTGGATTTTTGCGAGCTTCAGAGTTTCCTCGCAGGCTTGAATCTTGTGTTCAACTCTGCTAAGCTTGCAGGACGGACATTGCCGATTAGCGGCATAAATGGTCAAAGCTACGGAGACGAAACCCAAGGCAATGTAACGGCTGCCTGACAGGAGAGAAAGCATTCCGAATAGTATCGAGATGGATATTGCGTTGGACGTCGTGTCCTGAAGAGATGGGAGTGGAAGTGGTTGGGAAGTGGGGGTTTTACGACGGTGGGCAGCCACCTTAAATAGTATTTGGCCGTGAGATGGGACCATACATGATGGCCGGGCGCCTCAGTTGTCGCCACTGCATCTATGCCATCTTGGGATTCTTACGACAAGAGCGAATGGGTAATTTCAGCGGCTAAACCATTTACATTTCTTGATTCAAGCACAGTGTATCATTGGCCGGTGACCACCGTTGGCAAATGGATGCGCGTCCTGCCGTATTTCACGCCGACTCAGTGCAGTAATGATCAAACTGTTTGGCAGCGAGCTGTACCCCGATGTTAGCGGCTAAAACCAGGTTTACATCTCTTGATTCAAGCACAGCGTATCATTGGCTGGTGGACCGGTGGTAAACGGATGCGCGTCCTGCCGTATTTCGCGCCGACTCAGCGCAGTAATGATCAAGCTGTGATGAACGCTGATGGCCATTGTTAGTAAGGCACCCCCAGCTTCGCGGCAGCAGTGTGAGAAACAAAAATCATTATCCGAAGAGGTAATCGGCATGGGAGTTTTGCAGAAGTATGAGTAGCTTCGCGGCAGTAGTGTGAGACATCACGAACATATTATTATAATCAAAAGCTTTTTCCCTTTGTGCTATTCACGACCAAAAAAAAAACTACAATGTATCGCATACTACCATACAGCGTGGGATGGGGCGGGGGTCACTATATCACAAGTGGCATGCCCCGTGGCTTATCAATTGATAAGCCACAGTGGCTTATTGACGGCTTATGGCTGGCAGCTGGGCAGCTGTCAGCCAGCTTATTGGAGTCCACTGGGGGTCTAGAGCCTACAAAGACAAAATCTGGCTAACAGCCGCCGGTAAGCCGCGTGTAAGCCGTCAATAAGCCACTGTGGCTTATTTTTTCATAAGCCACGGGGCATGCCGCTTGTGTATATGGATATGGCAATGGAGTCGCAGAGCAAGGTAGAGCAAGGAAAGGAAACGAGCGGAAGGGAAGAGAGATATCAATCGAGCTAGGGAGGGAAGGTCATGGTGGGATATCAAGTAGAGGTAAGTAGAAACTTGAAGGGAGGGAGGGAGGGAGGTATATCAGCAAAGGCAAGGGGCAGCATACACACAGAGAGATTGTGTAACAGATAAAGAAAGAAGCACGGGGGAGCGAGCAGTACATATAAACAATGTGCCGGCCAACTAACCGACCGACCAGATTATGGCCCCGTCTCGTATAGACGGGTGCTTTTGTTTTTGTTTTGCCTTGATTTGAGGCTAGCCTGTCCAAAGGAGGGTGTGTTAGAAAGCGGGACAGACGAAGAGGGCGGAGTATACTAACCCAGTGCACTCAGGCTTAGCTATAGGCACTCCCTAGCCTCCCCGCCCTCCATTCACCCGCACCCGCACCGACACCGCTATCTTTATCCTTCTCGCACGCCGTCTGATTCTGAGGCGTCAGAAACAACCCCTCCCCAACACCCCGCCCTCGTCCTCTTCACTGGGTCCCCCAGCACCCGTTCCAAGTACTTTCCCAGTCCCCTTCCCTGACGGGAACCGCATCCCAATCTCCCTGAAGCCCGCCAGCCCCAGCCTGAGCAACGATGGCAGCGGCGGCAGCAGCATCGGGCCAGTACTCCTACTCCTACTCCTGCTGTGACTCCCACCGCTCCTGTGATCTACCGTAGCCTCGACACGTACGACTTGAAATTCGTTTTTGGCAAGTTCGAACCTATTGATAGGGGCGACCAAAGTTGCAGAAGTAGAAGTGACTCCTACTGCTTTACAGCTAATGTCGGAACCTAAGGCGCGAACAAAAAATTTCCATTTTGGGAACTTTTTCGTCGCACCGACCAATTCCCTCATATCTCTCTGAGTTTTGGTCAGATTACCTCAAAACCTATACCATTCTTTCAGAATAATTCATGCGCAATTAGTGATGTCGGGGAAATCGTGAAAATGTATTTTATCTTGCCATTTAGCACCTGAGGCATTGTTTCTGTTGAACACCACCTTGGAGGGTGGGCACTTGTTCAAACACACTAAATTTTTGGGACAGAAGACTTACATGCATTATAAAGAGGGTGATGTCGCCAGTTTCTCCATTGAGGCACTATTGACTCGGAAGTAATTGTTTTATCAAAATTGTTGAACTTCACATAACTTTCACCTCAGAGGGTGGGCACTTGTTCAAACACACTAAATGTTTGGGACAGAAGACTTACATGCATTATAAGAGGGTGATGTCGCCAGAATTATAATTTTCTTCTCCATTGAGGCACTATTGACTCAGAAGTAATTGTTTGATCAAAATTGTTGAACTTCAGATAACTTCTTCAATCATCCCCCAAATTGGAACTTGGAACAGCACAGGACATCGCGCTGCATGAAGGAATGACACGCGCCCAAGCAACTGTCTGCTGGCGAATGATGTGACCAAAGTGACAACCAATGATGGGTGCGCGATGCGACACGCTCTAATTGAAGTTTGACTATGAGTGTTCTTGGAGGATGTGGCTTCGAGGAGACGCTCAATGCGATGTCCTGTGTTGTTTCAAGTCCCAGTTTGGTGGATGATTGAAGAAGTTATGTGAAGTTGAACAATTTTGATTGAACGATTACTTCTGAGTCAATAGTGCCTCAATGGAGACGAAAATTATAATTCTGGAGACATCACCCTCTTTATAATGCATGTAAGTCTTCCGTCCCAAAAATTTAGCATGTTTGAACAAGTGCCCACCCTCTGAGGTGGAAGTTATGTGAAATTCAACATTTTGATCAAACAATTACTTCCGAGTCAATAGTGCCTCAATGGAGAAATAAATTATAGTTCTGGCGACATCACCCTCTTTATAATGCATGTAAGTCTTCTGTCCCAAAAATTTAGTGTGTTTGAACAAGTGCCCACCCTCCAAGGTGGTGTTCAACAGAAACAATGCCTCAGGTGCTAAATGGCAAGATAAAATACATTTTCGCGATTTCCTCGACATCACTAATTGCGCATGAATTATTCTGAAAGAATGGTATAGGTTTCGAGGTAATCTGACCAAAACTCAGAGAGATATGAGGGAATCGGTCGGTGCGACGAAAAGTTCCCAAAATGGAAATTTTTCGTTCGCGCCTTAGGTTCCGACATTGGCTGTAATGAGATATTTGAAAAGACCAATCATTTCAAATTCAGAGAATTTATCAGCTACGATAAAAAGGATGTAGAGGTGAAATGATGTTTAATATGGCGTTCAAAGTGCACATTTAATAAATCTCTATAAACTTTTGTGTTTTTGCACTTTCCTCTACATAAATTGTGAAAATGGCACATTTCCTCTACTCATGAGACTAAGAATACATTCAAGAGAGAGAGAGGAAAACATGGCAATTTCCTCTATATATAATCACCGGATACTGATTTCTGTTACGTCTATTGACAAGTTTGTGATCTCTCTATACATTTTGATTGACATCTCTATACAAATGTATTGACTCATTACTTCCTCTCTATACAAACTTTTGACAACTTTCCTCTCTCAACAAACTTTTTCTGGGGTCAAAATTTTCTCTCTCAATTCAAGTTCAAAAGACAGGTTAACTATTATTGTTATTACTACTCGTTCCTAATGCAATTATGGTACAAGAATGTACCTACGAGGTGCATCGGTCAGGCAGCCACGGATGCACTTGCACGTGGACGACACCACAGCAGCCGTGGGGCCATATATTGACAGCTGTGTGCAGACTGGTGCCTTCAGCTTGCATGACACATTTATCGTGAGGAGGAGACTGCCTCGTGTGCGCGGCCACCTGACCCATGCACCTACATTCTTCTTGTACCGTAATTGCATTAGGAATGAGTAGTAATAACAATAATAATTAACCTGTCTTGTTGAGAGAGAGAGAGGGAGAGAAAAATGTGACCCCAAAAAAAGTTTGTTGAGAGAGGAAAGTTTGTCAAAAGTTTATATAGAGAGGAAGTAATGAGTCAATACATTTGTATAGAGATGTCAATCAAAATGTATAGAGAGATCACAAACTTGTCAATAGACGTAACAGAAGTCAGTATCCGGTGATTATATATAGAGGAAATTGCCATGTTTTCCTCTCTCTCTTGAATGTATTCTTAGTCTCATGAGTAGAGGAAATGTGCCATTTTCACAATTTATGTAGAGGAAAGTGCAAAAACACGAAAGTTTATAGAGATTTATTAAATGTGCACTTTGAACGCCATAGTTTAAGAACTGGGTCTCTCGCAACAGGAGGGACGCTAGAATAAAGAAGGATGGGGTTGCACAAACAGGAATGTGAACGGATATTCAAACCAAGCGCCTACTATCTGAAATACCACAGGGCGTTGGTGAGGGTCGCGGAATACTTGTCGAGTACAAAAGTCCCAAGTCCCGTTAACGGTCTTTTTGAAGGCGAACTCGTCTAAGCAATGTCAGTGCCAGGCTCAATGCTAGAAGGAGACCTACGTAGGCAACATGCTTCTAGCGTTGGGCAGATCCCAGCCCAATTCACTACTACGGTATGCATTTTGTCCCGGACAGAATAAGACTCTTTATCCACGTCGCGATCACTGAGCGCGTCTTCAAGGGCAAGATAAATCAACCTTTGAAGTGCGGGAGGTAAGCCGTAAGGTGATCAATTGTAATACGATCCGGCGAACCCTGAGCACACATTAACGAAAAAATAAAGGCTGCGAAGGTGAGGCCTACCCAGCCTCTGGCCGCCCGCATATTTAGAGTCTTGATGTTTGGTATGTGTGTTGCTAGAGCCTCCACGAGCGCCGTGCACTGATCTGTTTCAGTCCCATTGTTAATCGAGACAAACGGGATGTCGGGGCCCGTCGTTGAACGCAGGGCAACAACTGTCCGCTCAATGTCCTCACGGCCACTCCAGTAAAGCCGCGCCTCTCTGATCTCGTGTGCCATCATTGCGGGGATGAAGGTGGCTTCTCCTTGGAAATATTGGAGATTGGGGAGGTGGATGCGAAGCGTCGTGGATGGGTTCAGCGGAAAGGATGGCCAAATGCGTGAAGGTGCGTTAAGCCAGGGTGGCGCTCCAAAAACTCACTGAGCGCGTCGGTAGCAAGCGTGGAAGTTTGTGTCTCAGAATCCCTCGCAGTATGGGGGGAAATGTGGCAGCTGAGCAGGCGGGGGAAAGTGTACAGTTGGAGGTCAATGCCATGATCTGTCGCCAACAAGTCCGGGCAAATTGACAGATGTTCGAGTTGAGGAACCACGAGTTTGACCAAGTTTATCAGTAAGTCTGCAAATGACCTCATTGTTTTTTCCCTGTTCATTATGTGAGCAGGAGGGCTTGAATTTTAGCGAGGTAGCTTGCCAGTCTTGCTGCGGGCGGTGGAGTATGCACGCGCGATCTGTCACAGTGAAGGATCGAATGGCGCCTGCTCTCCTGGGATTTGCAAGCATTCCTTCAAGGAACGTCTTGGCGCGATAGTAATCGCGGAGGACCACGACCCGGTTTATGGCAGGCAGACAGAGGTCGTGAAAAAGCTCGGAGACACGGCAGAGCATCAACTGGTCTGTCTTTGGAAGAGTCTGGATGATTTCGATGAGAGTCTCCGTGGGAAGCCACTGGGCGATCGTTTTGGACGCGTAAGCCTGTCGCATTGTAGTCGTAAGAGCGTAAGAGGAGACGCATGGGATTTGTACCTATTTGATGGTGGTGCGCAAATACAAACATATGACGGAAACAAGTCCGGTTGCAGGTTGATTCACACCGTGTGCTGCCGTGAAGCTAGTCATGCTGCTGCCAAACCAATTGCACGTATTATTATAATCAGAAACTTCTTCCGGGTTCACTTTTGCGCTATTTCACGACCAAAAAAATTACAGCGTATCGTACTACCATATGCATACTACTACATATAATACAGCGTGAGATGGGGCGGGGTCACTATGGATATGGCTATGGAGTCGCAGAGTAATAGTAAGGTAGAGCAAGGAAAGGAAACGAGCGGAAGGGAAGAAAGATATCAATCGAGCTAGGGAAGGAGGGTCATGGTGGGATATCAAGTAGAGGTAAAGAGGGAGGGAGGGATATCAGCAAGGACAAGGGGCAGCATATACACACAGAGAGAGAGAATACGAAAAGAAACACCATAAGAAAGAAAACACATACAAACGAGCTGACCGACCAGATTATAGGTGTTTTTGCTTTACTTCGATTTGGGGCGTGGCCTGTCTAAGGGAAGGAAGGGTGCGTCAGAAAGCGAGAAGAGAAAAGAGCTAGGACGCGACGTATGAGGTACACCCACCCCGCGCTCAGGCTCAGGCGCTCCCCAGCCCCGGCCCTGAACCGCCCAGACTGCGACTCCGACCCGCCCTGTGCGCGCTACACCTGCCATGCCGCGCCATCCTTATCCTTCTCATCCCCTTCGTCGTCTGATCCTGATGATTCTGAGGCGACAACAACAATCCCGCCCCCAACCCCTCGCCCTTGCCCTCCTCGCTCGTCCCCTCTTCCCCCACACCCGCCCCCACCCTTCCCCACCCCCGCGCCCACGTCGATGTCGGCACCCTCGCCCTCTCCCCCGACGGGAACCACAGCCCAATCGC
This sequence comes from Mycena olivaceomarginata, assembly GCA_029378375.1. Taxonomy (NCBI): domain Eukaryota; kingdom Fungi; phylum Basidiomycota; class Agaricomycetes; order Agaricales; family Mycenaceae; genus Mycena; species Mycena olivaceomarginata. The sequence goes on along the minus strand of JARKIC010001374.1, from coordinate 62,824 downwards.
TGTGAAGCCTGCGAGGCCGAGCGCAAGCAAGGACGCGGGGGCATGAGGGGGCCGGGCTCCCACTCCTGCTCCTACTCCGGCTTCGACTGGCCGAAGAGTGCGAGTGCGAGTGCGAGTGGGTACGTGTGAGGACGAGCGCTCCGTGCGCCGTCGCCCGTGGTCGAGGTGGTACTCGTCCAGCGGCTCTTGGTCCCCGACCCTCCCTCCCTTTCCCTCTCTCCCCCCCCCCCCCCCCCCCCCACCGCCCACCGTTGGCGTCCCCATCGTGTGGGTACTCGTAATCATCACAGTCGTCCCGGTCCACGTGCGGCGTCCGACTCCTCCCTCTCCTGCTCCCCGCACGCAACGCCGACCCTTCGCGCGCCGCCAAATGCGCCGCCGGGACGACGAGCGCTCCGCCCGCTTCGCACCCTCCCTCCCGCGGGCACAAGCGAGGCGGGTGCTCCGCGACATGCGCGAGCCGTGTGGGTTCCCCGCGATTTCCAGCTCGTCGACACCATCGCGCGACGAGTCGCCAACGGAGATGGGCATTGGATAAGGGATACAAACTCAGCTCTGTCAACCAAACGCGCGAGGTACGTGCTGCAGCGCCGCGGAATCGGGGCGCGAGGAATACGCGAGGCTCGGGGTGGGCAGGCCCGGGCGCGACTCGAGCTGGGGGCATTGTGAGTTTCCTTGTTCAAGTCCAGTGCGATACAGACCCACCCGAGACGTCGTTCGCCGGGCCAGCCGGCTAGTAGTGGACGTAAAAGTGAAAATCAGGGCTTGCAGAGGTAGCGCTGGAATATTGGATCATTCTTTGCAGGCTAAGTTGGGCTTGAGCAGAGGGCACAGCTGTAGTATTTGACAAGAAAATCTGGCTGAATATTTTAGTTTGAGAGGGCTGCTTTGGGCTGCTCGACCGGAGATGAGAACAGCGCGGTGGTGGATGCATCATGCCGCCAAGTATTGATGCTTTGATCCCATCAATCTTGCGTTTTCTCTTGTTCTCCCTCAGTGTCCTTGCAGCTGTTTTGACCTTACTCTTGGTCTTTTCTTGTGGAAAACCTGCAGCTCCTTTGAACTCGGCTTTCCCTGCTGTATTACCATCCTTCAAGCCTTCTGCCGTTCACATTCGGAGTTCTGTTGCGGGTCTCAATTTTCGCGCTGCTTGCGCGCTGTCTACAATGTCAGTGACTGCGGTTGACTTTGAAACATTGCTCACTGGCGTTGTGGCTTCTCACCCCGTCCGTTGAGGTTCATCCAAGCTGTGCCGATCGGTCCACTCTGCAGAGCTGTACCTATAAATTCGATTTCGCCAGGGTCGTGTGTGCCTAGCGTCCCTCCTTAGGCTTTAACGATGGGCACCTACCACCTACCTCTTTTTAACCCACCGGCTCCATTGCTTTCAGAGGACTTCGACGGGATGCCGGGCGGCAATTACATGGCAGAAGACGAGCCAATGCAATTCTGAGCTGCGTCTGTCGCGTCCAAGGGCAATTTCAGCGCGATCTTCCGTGTTCTGGGGCTCGTATCTATACTCAGCGACGGCGAGGCCGACAAATTTAGCATCTTATAACTCACTCGAAGGTAGTCACCAAGGCTGATACACATGCGTATCCCGCTTTAGCGAAGCTGAGTCCGACTGGGGTTTCATTTGCAGGCGAGAATCGCCAACGCGTCTGATTACACACTGCTGAGTGGAACGGCCAGCGTTCATGTCGGCGGGAGTTTGATATCGCGCTCGGATGTCCCGGCTCTGAGCTCAAAGAAAGCTTCGACTGGCCGCTCGGGTGCGTATCGCTCGTTCAATTCTCCTTGAATTCCCCGAGCTTATAGTTACGATTCGTCTCAGCGTCGACCCCTCAATCCGAATAACCTACCACCCCCGTCGTCAAGAAACTCCTGCAGTCGGGCTTCTACATACATCAAGAGCACCAACTACGTCTCGCAGCGCATCACGGTAGAGGTCGCAGAACGCGCAGATCGAGGTCAAGTTCTTCAACCACGCGCTGACACTCCCTTCGGGCAATACGGGGACGAGCAGCCTCAACTTGAAGGCCACATCATCGAAGAACCCGCCCACGCCGCAGGTGCTGCATGCCTTGCACGGGTTCGTGGCGCAGGGGGATGGCGCCGACGAGCCGACGGAGTGCGTTTGAGCTGGACCGGAAGCTGAACTAGGTGTGCTCGACTGGGACTAACCTGTTGTTGGAGTGGAATCTCCCATCGGTAGGTTTCTTGAATCTTTCTTATTCTTATCTTTTAATCTTTCGAGTCTAAAGGCTGAAGCCTTTAAACTCCGGTCCCAAACCGCCGGGTCCCTTTGGCGCCCGGGCAAGCGCCGAATAAATGCACATTGTTACTTCCTTAACCGAAGTGCTCTTGTAATTCCATATTTTCCAGGTCGACGCCTCGAAAAGCAAGATCATCGCCAGCGTCACCACCGGGCTCCCCGATCTCCTCGGTACTTGTCCACGCCCTCGTCAATGACATTCAAATGAATTTGACGAAATCCACAGTCCTGTGTCGTCCGCAAGCGTCAAGGTTGTGCGATTGAGTTTTTCTTTTTCCTTCTTTTTTTTCGTTAAGCATTATGTGATTTTGGGGGAGAACATTGTGTACTTCGACGCGCAGGGTGTTCGGGGACATAAATCAACTTTATTCGAGCGACAAAGCGACAGAGCAGGTAGAGAAACACTTTACAGACGCAACGAAAGCGAACTTGGATAGCGAATGGAGAGAAAGTGTCCATAGTGATACAACATACTTATATTCAACCTACACGCTGCTCGTCTAGGTGAGTGATAGATGTCTTAAAAGATCAGAATGCTCACATGGATGTAGCTATCGATTCAAAGCGGCGGGTTACCGTCTGCGTATGACCTGCAAGAGATGAGTGATCTTGCAAACCCAATTCTAGAAGCCGACCCACGCGCTGACGCAGAAATAACAGTTTCATGGATTTCGCGCAATTCTTTGATGCCCTCAAAAAATTGGCGTCGGCGTTCTGCCTCGATGGTGAGCTGAAAACTTTTCGTTTGAATCCTCAACCGTAGATCCAACATGCGCAATGCTCACCAATGTCGATGTTTGTATTCCCTCCACGTCCTTTGCGCACTTTTTGATCTTTTGCATAATGTTGCGCAGGTTCAGCAGATATTCCAGCAATTCCTCCCATGTTGCAACGCTGTGTGTCTCCAATAATCGGCTCTGGATCTTGGAGGCTGACATTTTAGCCCTGTCAAAATGTCCCGTCAGCGATTGTGCTGTAGCTGCGGTGGCGATTGGACTTACTCGAGCAATCGACGCGTCCCGTCCGTCAACTCCACATGGTTCCTCGCGCAGTTCGACTTTGCGTGCTTCAAGGTTTCCTCGCACCCTTCAATAGCGCGTTCGAGTCGACCGAGCTTGTGTGATGGACGTTGGCGATTGGCGGCATAGAGGATCATTCCTGCCGACACACACACCCAAAGAATACAGCGGTTGCCCGGTAGCAGAGAGAGTGCTCCGAATATCATTGAGGTGGATATTGCGTCGCACATGTTTGGAAGACTTGAAGGTGAGTGGGTGGGGTTGTCGGCCTCAGGCTTTGTTGGGACCATCTTTTATAGCTGACAACTTCCTTGACGATGGCGAGCGGGCACAAAGACTCCCACGCCGTCATGTGCTTCTCGATTACTCTCATCCTGTCCGCGACGTAAAACTTGACCTACTGAACACCGGCCAGCCTAGACCGCCCTTGCTTCTGTCCCAATCGAGGTTCTCTCCGTTTTTTCTTTCTTGGAGACTTGCAAGCGCATCACTGTGTGCTCCGTGGCTGGTCCGTGGCCCTTCTCGGGTCTCCGCCCCACGTTCCCTGGCTTCTTGGCGACCTCCCCGCTTGCCCAGGGGTAATATGCCCTTTGCCCTGCGCTTCTATGGCCCAATCTGGAAAACCGATTCAGTCCAGCGTCGATATTGGTAGCCACATGTCAAAGCACGCATTTTTCTTCGTTCATTTCCGTTTATTATGTGTCAAATCAGCAAACGTTCTTGAGGCGAGAGGCATCGCAACCGCAAGACATATAAAAGCACCTCCCAGCGAATGTCTCGGTCAAGTTTCCACCTGCCTTGCCGTCTCTCTTGTCTTGCTTTTATCTCACAAATGCCCGCTATTCGTCGTTCTGCTTCTGAAGGAGCCCATCCTGATGCATCCCCCCGATTACCAAAAACTCAGACACAACGGCTTTCTCAAAAAACAGCAGCAGCAGGCGGCCAATATCTCGACGGTTGTTCTCTCGGGCGGGATCACCCGTCTAGCTACATTTCCATAGTATGTTTTAACTTTGGCTCAGATATTCTTGCACTCATTTGCGCAAGCAGTCCTTTAACTTTGTCCGGCAAACCCGTTGTGCCTTCTCAAGTCGCCAGAACTCTCCGATCCTCCCACTCCCCCACCCCCACTTGTTTCTGCCTCGAACCTGCTAAATATGTTAATCCTATCGTGAATGGCCAGTTTGCCGGCAAGCATGCATTTGCGTGCAAGACTCGCTCCTGCTCGTATTGGGGTCCGTTTTTCTTGGTCTTTCTTCACTCTTTCCCCGAGGTTGATTGTTTCCAGTCGTCGTTGATGACCTCTTGGCCGGTACGGATGGGGGTTTGGAATATGAGCACTATCCCGGTAATTTCTCTGATTCGCTCTCTGTCTTCACACATTGACATTGGGCTAGCAGCGCGTGGATCACGCAAACTCCCTCCCACTCGTTACCTGACGCTGCTCCCCTGCGACCCTGCCAGCGGCGAGTCTATTTTCTCTTTTTTCTTCTACTCTTTAATTGACCCTTGGTGAACGTTGTCAGAAACCTCTTCTGTGGCTTCCGGCTCCGTATTTTCGCCCTCAGTCTCGTCTCCCTCTGCCAACTCCGCCTCCAGCGATGGGTGGAACAATATCCGCCGACTCTTGAATTACCGCTATGAAGACATGCGACCTCAAAATGACAATTCAGACCCTTTCGGGGCCGGCGTCTCGACGTCTGGGAACCTTTTTACAACTGGTACGGAAATCTTCGGCGCCCCATCTTCCTTGCTAAAAGTAGCCTGCAGGCTCGGCGCACACCAACCGCATCAAAATGGGTATGTCTATAATACACTGTACCTTCAAGTTATAATGTCTTCCATCCGTCTGTAGAGTCGCCTTCGCCACTCCCGCTGATGAGCGCCAACGCGATCAAGTCATCTGCAGCCGGTATGTTTCGATTTCTCAACATGGCTGACCATGTTTAACAACATATTCAGGATCGCCTTCATCCTCCTTTGCATCGTCCTCCTCGGTATCTTCGGCGGGGATAGGACCTATGTATGGCGCCAGTAAGTTTCTTTTCGTGACTTTTATATAATGGCGGATTAACTAACACACCATTTTCTGCTTAAGAATATCTTCCGAAACCAATGCGCCCGCTTCCCGGAGACACCAGGCTCGATTTGTGGTCCCCACCGCCGCCCATCCTATGTGCCGAATCCCACAAAACCACTAAAACACGCAAGTCAGCCCCCGAGATCGATCTCCTTACCTCATCGACGGGCTTGAATGTTGAAGAGTTCTGGTCCCTTTGGGACTATTGCCCCGGTTTGCCGGACCATTCTCTGCGCATTTTTCATTCCGTTCCATGTTTGCGATCTTTCTGGCGATGAGTGATGTGTCGGACACTTACCTATTTTCTTTTTATCCTGTCGTTTTCTTGTTCATTCAGCCGTAAAAAAAGTTGTACTATGTTAGTCAACATAATAACTACCTCTTTGTGCTGAGCATCTACGGCGTGATTTGATTGAGTGAACGATTCAATGACTATCAACTCGGTGAACAAACAGCTGCCAGGGTTGAGTTGCGCGCACTTATTATCTGAAGTACCGTACATTCCAACTTCTGCTTCTGTATTACGGACAGGAGCAGTGGCGATTTAACTTGAACTTGGTGTTCTCACCTTAAGCTATGGAAGAGTCAAATTCATTCAATGTCGCGATCGCTTCAGCGCAATTCGGCTGTCATCTGTATTGAGAATTTCCTGTGCCCGTGCCATTTACAGGGCAGATCCGGTAAGAAAATTGACCGGAGATGGACTATGGAGAATGTTTTGGAGAAAGCGACCCACTTTTACTTCGATCCGTACATAGATGTTAATGCACTCGCTCGGGGCAGGCCATCTGAATGAATACCTCATCTCTGACTTGAAAAGTTCAAGTGACAGAGTCGGAGTTATAAAGCGTACATTTTTTTGGCACGGTTTCCAAAAATAATGTTACATTTCATTCTACAGTACGCTATGCGACGGTTTACGACGTTGGTGGGGCTCCGGTGAAGGAGCAAGAATCACTGCTGCAGCAGGACGTTTAATTCCAACCACCGACGCCCCGGCGGATGTATAAGCGGGTTGAGGTTGCGAGATGGATGGGGAACTAGACCGGACAAGAGCAGGAGGTGGAATCGTCAACGGCGGTGGAGGCAATGGGGGAAGCGCCTTCGTGAGATTCAGCTGAATATTACCCAGCGTTTCATGAAGCTCCGTTAGAGGCGCAGCTCGGGTCAATTTGACATTCTGTAAAAGAACGCATAGGCCATGAAGGCGTGGAAGTAAGGATTTGGCGGTGTGCTCCGCGCGTTGTTGTATTTGTGTAGCTACAGCGGCTTGAGAAAGGTTTGGGAAAGACTGGAGTCGTGTCCAAGTGAGCCACGGTGATTAAATGGAAATTTGACATATTGCACGCACCGGAACAGTCGGCCGATTATTTTCATTGCCGTCTTCTCCATTCTCCAGACGAACATCCTCCTGGCTGATACCCTCGTCATCGTCGTTTGCTGTGCTATCTTCACCGGAGATCTTCTGAAGCGCCAAGAAGTTCTGTAATACGGCAGCTCCGTTTGATGTGGGCAGCGGGGCGGAAGAAGTAGATGCAAATGAACGGACATTCCGAGCTGCTTCAACACTTGGCGGATAATAGAAAGGACCTATAAGCCCCCGTGAAACCCAGTGATCGAGCACCAAGCGCAACGAACGCAAATGCTTGCATGCTGCTCCACGGGACGTGAAATCACGGCAGGTGCAGGCTGCATATCCATCGCGGTGGATGTGATTCGAGTAACGAAGATGATTGGGATCGTTCAAGGAGCCTCGAGAAGTGATGCAAGTGGCTTCATACTGGTGCAGATTGGTCTTCTGCCGAATATCGTAAATTCGACCAAGTCGGACGATAGCATCTGCTTCGGACTGCCGATTTGGATCCAACGGCCACCAGCAGAGGTTACCTTCCCCGTCAGAGGGCTGGACTCTGCGTGAAGATTTTCCTCTGGCCAGATCCAAGCCGCTTCCGGGACCGTTTGGGAACCGAATGCGCAACCACTGTTTATAATCAGAGAGCGTGCGTCGCAATGCAAAGATTTCCGGAAGTATTTTCGTGATAAGGATAAGGATCAGGAAATCGATACGCAGGCGGGTTCCGGAACGCTGCCATTGCGGCAGATATTTGTTTTTTAGTAGCCCGTTGAAAGATTCAAGATGATTGGTGGTGGGAAGAACACCTTCTACGGCCACATTGAGTAGCTGTGATGCGACGATCCGGCCGTGTTGGGACCAACTCTGCCAGAGTGGTTTGGACATCCAAGTATTTGTCAGGTAGTCGAGATATGTCGTCGCAATTTGAGCTACATGCTCAGCATCCGAGCCCTGCTGGCCAAGTGCAATCAGATTTGAGCGCTGGTCGGAGATGAGCTGATTTGCGGCGGTAAAATCCGTGCTGGCGATGAGTCTAAAATTAATTAGACGAGTGCTTGACATTCGAGAAGAAAAAAAGAGACGAACTGTTCCTCTAAAGAAAGAAGCTGTCCGTGGATGTAATCCTTCCAGAAATTCTGATCTTGTGTTGAAACAAGCTTCAGTGCTTTGCGTTTGTTCGTCCAGCATTGTCGAAGATGGAATTTGCACAGAAGTAGCCAAATGTGCGTCCACACCTGCTGTAGAGCTCCGCGCTCCCGTGTGTCGGTGTCGGTGATGACAACGTGGGGCATGAAAGGTACCGGATGCCCATGTGACAGCCACCGCTTCCAACTCTCCAAAAGCTCCCGTAAAAATCTCCGTATTATATCCCGCATGGGTCGCTTGGGTTCCTGTGGGTGCAGAGAACAGAAAGAACGCTACGGGAACACCCTTTCCATCTTCGTCGATTCCCATTGCGATGAATAATAACATGCGCGAAGAACAGACACCAAACGTGCCATCGAGGATGAGCTGGCTGCAATGGGCGTACTTCCACGCTGCCGCTTTCATCTCCTCGGTAGCAATGCAGACTTTAAGGCGTTCTCCACGCTCCGACCGCGCCGCCTAGTGAAAGACGGCTTGATGAATTTCGGGACGGTAGTGGGCAGAATGGGGGTCGAGCCAATTGTGAATATTGTATTGGGGTTATAAGTAACATCGATTCCGTTTGCTTGATTGTACAAGCGGTAGAGATGGCGGGAATCGGAAGGGAGGAATTTATACCGGAAATTGGCGGTCTCGGGGCAATAAACATCCATGTCGCGGTATGTTTTTTTTGTAAGCATTTCAATATTCTTCATTTGAATGGCGGTTATGCTGAAGGACAGGATTAGTTCAACTTTGGAGGATGCACTCTGTAGTACTGACCTCGCGCCCGATTGCAACTGGTCCAAAGCTATCTCATACACATGTGGGTGCAAGGGAACGGCAGGGAGGCGCTTCATACTTGCGGTCTGACACGCCGCATTGTGTTCCAGGTGCCCGACAACCGCTTTCACGTTTCCGTCTTCTTCAAATTCTGTAAGTTCAATGTGTGCAAGACAGCCCGTGAAATCAAAGGGATTTTGTCGAATCCACGGTGTTGTTGATTGTGTTCTTTCTGTCGGCGCATACTTGAGCTTGATAGCTTGCCGTGCATCACTGTTATATCCGGAAGAACTTGTTTGGTTTATGAGTTTCTTCGCCAAGAACGGTAAAGTTAAAAGCGCGAATACACACCACTGAAACAGCGTCCGTTTGCAAGTTTTTCCGCTGCTAGCCCAAGAGGTAGACCACTGAATATTCCAGCGGCTCTCTAGCTGTTTTCGCGAGATAGTGTCCAGTTGATTGGAGGCCAAGATTTGTCGGGCCTCGTTCTGCGAAGCAAGATTATCGGGATAATATTTCAGGGATAATTCCTGCTCGGAATTGTAAAGACATTCAATGCTGGTTCGTTGTTCATCCGAAAGCATGAGTTTTTCGAGGGGAACTTTCGGATGAGGGTGAAAAGCGAACGACGGTAACATTGTTGAGAAAGAGATCAATTGACTGGGGAGGGTAATTTAGGTCTGAATGTAAAACGACGCAGACCCTGAACGTCTCGCCGCGGACTTGGGTGGCTTGAGTCGGGCCAAATTTCAAGATGAAAATGTCGTGCCCGACCTTCGCAATACAACGTGGGGCGGGGACCAGCCACTTGCGCCCGCCAAGGCCCTTGGGTTAGGGGAAACTTTTGCATGATGCCCGACTTGCTGGCCTCGTGCTCAAACAAACGTGGGCGGCATTGACAAATCCAATCCCGAGTTGAGCCTGCAAGCGATGGTACGTGTTGATGGCATTGGTCAGAGCGCACCACGAGGCGGCCTGATCGCTTCTTTGGCGACATACCGCTTTGGGTATGTCGCGCCCTTGTGGGGTCTTGTTTGTGCGGCCCATCAAAGAAGTAGTTGGGCCTGGACCTCTTACGTGCTATCAAGAAGAAAAGAACCATCTGACAGCCTGGGAGTCTTTGTGCCCGCTTTGCCAGCATGATTTGCTAATGATGCGACTTGCTGTCTACTACCACTGCCAATTCTGGCGGTGCCTGAGAGTTGCTCCTCAACCCATGGCGCCTCCATCTTGATACACCCGACGCTTGCTTCACACCCGGGCTCGCGAGCTTGCTACGCGAAGTTGCGACTACAGTCTCTGGTGAATCTCCCGCAAATATCTGGGACCTGACCTCCCGTGGAAGCCGCAGAACTGGTACTGACGAAAGGTCCTGGATTTCTCTCCGCTTTCCCCCAACCCTCACGGCCGCAGGTCGACTCTCGGGAGGCTGATTAATTGCCTGACGGGAGGGATGAGGAGCTGAGACGTATATACTCGTGTACGCGAGGATCGGGAAAGTTGTGGCCGAGCATGACTCGGTCACTTCTTTCGCTCTGCGCGTACCTCGACGCGCCCGATTCTCCCTCTCTTTTGCTTTGCTCACCCTCCGCTTCCCCTCTGTTTCTTCTGCGTGGAGTTCATCCCTTTTCGGTCTCGCTGCCCCTCGCAAAGGCGCCCCCCCTCGCAAAGGCGCCCCGAGCGGCGTGAGCCTTCGGCTCTTCCCACACGCACGAACTCGCTATCCGCATGGCGTGTTTCATGTCCTCACTCGGCTTCGGCAGCGCGCGGGGGGTCGGCGTCGCGCGCGAGCAGCAGGAGGCGGAGGAGTCGGGAGCGGGACAACTGCGATGATGATGATGATGATGATGATTAAGAATACCAGCACGACAGGCGAGGGGTAGAGGACGCGGAGCAGCACGATCTCGACCACGGGCGACGACGCAAGGAGCGCTCGTCCTCGCCCTTGCGCGCGCCGGCGCCGTATAGCGTGGCGGGCATCCATTCTCATCCCCCACTCGGAGCCGACCAGCCGGAGCAGGAGTGGAAGTGCGAGGGGAGGGAGGAGCGGGAGTCGCAGCGGGGAGTCGGAGTAGAAGTAGGGAGTCCTGGCCTGCTCACGCCCCCGCCCCCGCCGCCGGAGTCGTTGCTTAGGCTCGGGCTCGGGCTCGCGGGCTTCAGGGCGATTGGGCTGGGGTTCCCGTCGAGGAAGGGGAAGTGTACCGAGGCAGGGAAAATACTTGGAGCGGGCGATGGGGGACCCAACGTGGAGGGCGAGGGGGTGGGTGGGGGGTCGTTGCTATCGCCTCAAGATCAGAATCAAAATCTGACAGCTGGTGAGAAAGATAGCGGTCCTGGTGCAGGGGCGGGGGAGCGAAGGGGTGGGACCACGCTGCTGGGGGCGTGGCGAGCGGTTGTGGCGGGGGGGCAGCGGGCGCGGGCGCGGGCCGGAGTCGCAGTTTGGGCGGTTCGGGGCTGGGAAACGTCTGAGCGCAGTGGGTGTGCTCCATACCCCCCCCGCGTTTCTTTCTTTTGGTCTTTCTTTTTTTTATCTGCGAAGTACTCTCTTTTTGCGCGTATAAGTACTCCCCCCTGCTCATATCCCTCTACCTCTCCTTCTACTTGATATCCCCACCATGACCCTCCCTCCCTAGCTCGATTGATATCCCTCTTTCCTTCCGCTCCTTACTCTACCCTACTATTACTCTGCGACTCCATAGCCATAGTTACCCCACCCCGCTCTTTTATATGCAGTAGTATGGTAGTACGCGCGCGATACGCGATACGATGCCCTGTACGCTGCAGTTTTTCTTTTTTGGCGTAAATGCATTTGGTTGGGCTGTTGAGGGGGACGAAACCGAGGGCTGTGCGAATTGTCAGATTTCCCCCGTGGAAACCATGGGCGGTATCGTAGATTTGTCTTCTGCGCGTTATGAGCGGGCTGTGAGACCTTTTTATAAAATCACCTGTGTCCCGGCACTTCAGACACTTAATCCCGGCAATCCGGCACATGAAGTGGAAGGCTTGAAGCTTGAAGCCTTCAAACTCCGCCAACTCCGCATCCGGATCTGTAGCTGCCGAACTATGGTATAGCGCGGCTAATTGACCGGCCAGCTGAACAGCCGAAAAACAGACGGTAAAGTAAGGTAAATTGGCTCGGGAGGGGGGACAAATAATATCGATCGGGTGCAGATACGCCGTATTCGAGTGCCAATAATGGTAGGTAAAAAGTGTACATGATGTATGTATCCTTGCCAATGCGACCACCGCAAGGGGTGAAATTGCGGAGAGTCAGTCGCTGCCGACAAGTCCCATTAGCGCCAGAGTTAAGCGCCGTGGGAGACGCGGCGGGGGTCTCGTTCAGCTCTGTGACTTGCGACTGAATGCTTGGTCGAAATACTACAGTAATGCTTCGAGTCTTTACGACCAAAATTAAATCAAGTCGTAGGTTGTGTGCCAACTTGTGGGTCCTCCATTTCGAAGATGATCTTGAAGATGATTCATTGATTGCTGCAGATTCCACAAAAGCTCAAGTGGGAAAAATCGATCACAATCCGATGGTACCTTAACCGTTCCGCCGAACCACTCAATGCCGTCAGCGAACTATGAGCTTTTTTTCGCGCCAACCGAATTACCATATCTTCGCTTGACTTGATTCGTGGTGTACGTAGACAGCGCCCCACCATTTCGGTTCAGGGTTGGACCTTTGAGCAGTTGAGCGCCCAGGAAACAGTTTCGAACTATTTTCGGAATTACTTATTTCCTGTTCAAGCAGCAGCTGCTTGCTGGATTTGGTAATTCGCGTGACAACGGACCCGGTCAAAAAAGCAAGCGAGCCCGCGTGGTTTTGCTCGCATGGTGTGCGGTGATTGGAGGGCTATGTATCAAGCACAGCCTGCCTTTGTCTCCTGTGTCTTCGGAGTCACAGCAAGCCTGTCCAGCCTTTTTCTTCTTCAATTCCGGTCATAATTAATTGATAATTCGCCGATGGCAGTGAGTGATTTGGCGGGTAGGTAGGTAGGGATACACGGCACGGTCTAACTCATGAACGCCGGGTTTCAGGAATTCTCCCGATGTACTCACTCCTCTTCGTCCCTGAGTCCCTCTAAGTTCCTTCAGCCAAGCTCACGGACAAGCGGATTGTTGGAGTCCTTCCCGCCGTAGAGCTAAACAAACATAGAGAAGCAAATAAATAAATAGTTAGCACATTAACGCGGGCGCAGTGAAAGGGTGGACAAGAGGTGCAAGAAGACTTCGGCGGCTAACAGGGGCGAGGTTGACGGTTATACAGCGGAGATTTCCTCATGATGTTCTGCTTTTTTCACGCGCGTTCGAGTGTCGTATGTAGAAAGTACTTAACTTGAGTCAACACGGCTTATCACAGCGGCGGAGTAGCAGATAGAGCTTGTTGGAAGAGTCATTTTCACCTTGTAGCCATACATAGCACAGGTGCTAGCGCTAATCTTCCGGAATTCTCGACGTCAACATAGTTTGAGATGTCAGAATCCGTTTCGGGCACTGCAATGGCGCCTCGTTGCAACTTGGTCATAATTGGAACCGGAGAAGTTCCTCGTTGCCTGAAAGTTCAATTGAACAGTTTCAACAGGCAGGAGACGTCGCATAGGCTTCAGAAACAAGTGGCTGAGAACGAGGTATGGGTGATAGACTCGTGGAGGCATTATCCCGGTATCTGTGAACAATGGCACAGCTATGGAACAGCAGCACATCAGCTTTTGACGAAGAGGAAGTTAACCGAGAACCGTTGGAAGCATTCCGTACACGTCGGCGGAACGGGTTGTTTTCAAGCGATCTCCGGAGTCTATATCTCACCGATTCCCTTTGCTACGGTCTCCCCATTTCGCTTTTATTACCCCTTAAAATAGCGATGATCACAACTCAAAAAACATCTCGGTTCGAGCTGCTCCCTGAAGATTTTTTTTTGATGAGTCCGGGTGCTAGGTGCTCACCAGTCATGGTAAAAACATCACTCCAGAGTATAACCACCACCATAATGCCTACGTTCTGCCAGGTTCTGCCAGAACGCCTCAGACCTACTGCCGGTTGAATTTGCCAGCTTGGCAGCACGCCGCGGCAGAGTTCTGCCAGTCTGTCAGCCATACTGATCCACAACCAGCAGCCACAGCATTCACGCGGCTTGATCCAATTCTGTCTCAACGCATGACAAGTTGAAATGAGGAAAAGCCATACGTAAGGATTTAATGCGCGTGGACAGCTGCGCACAGGGGCTCAGTTTAGACGCGCATGAATGTTGCCACCCTCAGTCAGAGTTGATCTCCTGCGCGCAGGGTTGATATATAAGGAGCCACTGCTTCTTCTCGGCACTCAAAATTCCTGAACATGGACGACGCTGTGTCTACCCTCGATAATACTTGGTACTTTGTCTCTTCTACCCGGCAACCGCTATATTACTTGGGCACTTGTGTCCGCAGTGTTATTCATCCATACCGCCAATCGCCAACGTCCATCACGAAAGCTTGGTCGACTCGAATACGCGATTGAAGCCTGCGAGGAAATCTTGAAGCACGCAAAAGCGAACTGTGCGCGAAACCATGTGGATTTGATGAATGGGACGCGTCGATTGCTCGAGTAAGTTCAGTCGCCATCGCAAACACAGCGCACTGTTGACGGACGATTTCAACAGGGCTAAATTGTCGGCCTCCAAGATCCAGACCCGATTATTGGAGACACGCAGTGTAACAACATGGGAGGAATTTCGTGGAATATCTGGGCGACTTGGGGGAAATTATGCAGGACATCAGTCGGTGCGCGAAAGAAGTGAAGGGGAATTCAAAAATCGACCTTGGTGAGCATTGCGCATCTGGATCCGGAGGATGATGAATGATCCAAATGCCTTCCAGCTCACCATCGAGGCCGAGCGCCAACGTCAATTATCCGAGGGCCTCAAGGAAGTCCGCGAGATCCACGAGACGGTTATTGGTTCGCCAGCTGCAACGCGTACGTCGGTTTGAATCCTTCGTTTTGACTATTCTGGCATCTTGAATGATTGCCATATTGTGCGCCAGGTCCTACTACATGCACGGCAACTCGTCGCCTTGAATCTGCTACTCGCAATACATCCTACGAACTATCCCTGTGAAAATGGATCTCCAATGAAGTGGGTAATCAAACTCACGCTGTCGAGTAGGATGTAGTTTCGAGATCCATTTCAGAGTGTCAATTTTTTTTATATATGGCTCAAGTTGCCTGGCAGTACCTTGGTCTCGCTCATATTTATCCCACTCGTTATATTTATAAAATCGCAAAAACAAATCTACAGCATCGTCTCGGTAGCTCATTATATGCGCAAGGGCTTTTCCTAAGGAATGAGTTACGTTCGGTCAGAAGTGCCTCTAGGAACACCGAGAGATGTCAACACTTCGGTGCGTGAGGGCACCAGGCTACAAGATCAAGTAACTCCAATTCGGGCACGGGGGAATCAAAATTCCGACATATTACCAACCAATCCAGCCGCCCATGAATGTGGAGGGTGGCGTAGTACCGTAAGGTTACGATACGCTGTGCGCGTGAGTAATGCCTTGAGGTACGGACGAAGAGTTGACTTACGCCGGTTTGACCCAGAGGCCCATTTTCCAGTCAGAAACTTCGCAAGTGTGATTTGGGCCAATTTACAGGGCAGGAATGCCAGATGCTGTGAGGAGGGCTGAGAGATCACACAAGCTCGTGATGGTGAAGTGAACCACGACACGGCAACGTGACCGTGATGGAGTGATGTTTGATGGAGACGCGCGATGAACAGACCCCTATTTATGACTATTCGGCGGTTTCTTTGGGTCTTCCTGTGAGTCTGAGAATAATTGCGTCTAATATTCTTCAGGGCCAAACCAGAGTCCCGTATCCCGCGACTTGGAGATTATGCGGACCTGCGGGGCATTTTACAACACGCGAGATACGAGCTTTTTTGGTTTGATTGGAGCGTGTCTGAGAGAGACTAGAGGCATTTGGGGTCCGCATCATCTTTTCACTTCGTCAGATCACTTCAAACATATTTCGCCGGAAACTCGTCGACTCAGATGTCTTTTATGGACCTTCGCCACTTCAGCTTCAGGAAGCTCGTTATTCTCTAGATACCAAGCCAAGTCCCCAACAAAGTTTATGTTTGTTGAAAGATGAGATAAGGATCGTCCTAATTCTGAGGGTGGAAGTAATACCTGCCGTTTCAATGCGCTGTGGAAGAGATAGTTTCTTTGCTGGTGGACAGCAAGATGGGTCGGTCGTCGGGAATACGAAGGGTACGGGTGAAGCAGAATGAGGGTGAATGGTCCCGAATATGTCGCGAAGGCGTGGAATAAAATTCGGGTGTGAAATGGAAGAAATGCCGTGTGGGCGTGAAGTACGGGTAGAGGGTATGAAGGCTCGATGAGGGGAAGAAACTGGGGCTCAGGTGTATTGGATTCCACTGTCGACGTGCTCACGGTGGAGCACTCTCTTCACTGGTCGCGGCGTAGATGGTGGCTCGAGGGTGAGAAGGTGATATATTCCCATGCATACGTACGAAACAAATGATCGGTCCGATGACCGATCTTCCGTACTCTACAGAGGTAATAGGGGCGGGAAGATCGACGAGCGGTTCATCCCCCCCTTCCACAGCGCGCCGCGATGAGGAACGTGGGTGGTGCTTCCTATGCGCCAAACACTTGGGGCTGTCGCGACTGCGACTGCGCCAATTTGAACTTGAAGCGCGTGACCAAGCAGCGGTCCTGCTCCCGCTTCCGTCCGCTATGTGTGTCTCTGCGCCCTCACCCTAGCCCTCACCCCGTGCGCTTCCGTCGTCTATGGCGGAAGTTAGAACAAAGAACATACCAAACCCGGAATCCGGAGGTAGCGCGGCGGTGTGTCGGCGGTGGTGTCGGCGTGCATGTCGCTCCGCAACTGGAAAGCAATACGCAGGGGAAAATATGTACTCCGGGGAATTCGATGTTTCCCTTTTAACCATTGGGTTTTGGGAACCGACCCGAGTGCTGGGCGGTGCAGATAAGATCAATCAGATAATAACAAGATATGCCTGCGCTGCGCTCCGGCTCAGGGATAAGAATGAAAATGGATATCTTAAACTTGAACAGCTTACCGCAGTCCGCAGAATACTGTGCACGGCAATGACTCCAAGAGCTTCTCGTAGTCTGCAGGCACTGCTTCGCGGTTTGTTGGCCGTTTGTGAGTTGTGGTCGAGAGGAGGCAAAATGGAGATATACTAAAGGAGATAGTACAAACATATACCCACAAAACCTCGTCGTTTCGTTAAAGAACGGTAGATGGCAGGGCCCATCAGATGGCGGCCCTTTTGCCTTGCTGTAAGTAAGTCATTGCCGCGCCGCGCCGCCGTTGTCCTGCTGATCATGATCACTAATACGCTAGGCTTTTGTCACTTCAATGTTCCTGCACGGCGTCAAGGAACTGGTCCTCAGTGAGCCCGAGCTCCGCAAGGATGCCGCTCTTGGAGAGGAAGGTGAATGTCAGGTCTGGCTATTTGTAGAGTTGCTTCCCTGTAAATTGGAAGAAGACAGGTAGACTGGGAGTTGGAGAGGTCAAGCAAGATGACAAGCTTGTCTACCAAAAGAATTTAATAGCAATGTAATTTACCTGTTAATAACAGTGGGTGACTTCCCATAAGCATAAAAAAATTCTACCAGCATTATTCTCATGCCTTCCGAGACGATGCCGAGACAGCTGTCGGGACCCCATCAATCGTGGGCCCAAATGCAGACACGATTTAATGCAAATTTAATATAATCTGAAGGAGGGGTCAGCACCCCCGTTCAGATTATCATTATCCTGAATAAACCATTTGGCGGGACGAAGGTGTGATCCTCACTTTGAACTCGTGCTTGAAGGTCCTGAATGGCGGCCAAAAAAATGCACACCACTACAGTTGACCATCGGATCCTATCCCGGCCGTCCTTTGGGCAGAGACACCAGGTCGATGAATCTATTATTTCTTATGGGAACGCGAGCAGGAAAAGCTTGGCTTGAATTTTTCAAGCCTCGATCCCATCGTTGGCACTCTCAAACAAGCTCGAGGAATATTATATGCTTATGGGAAGTCACCCAGTGTTAGAAAGGTGGTGTTATTTATCATTGACTTTCTTACACAGTACTAGACTGACAAGCGGCTCGTAGCGGCACCAGTTTGTTGGCATCAATGCATTGCCGAGATCAAACTAAGTACTTGAGCTGCAAGCGAGTCGGGTCGCCACAGCATTGGTCAGCGGGTCGGGTCGGACCCGACCCAGACCCGACCCGACCCTCCCATGGATCCGACGATCTGGAACATCCAATAAGCCGATTTAAGGACGCCAGAAATCAAAAGTTCGGGGGTAGATGCTGTTGAGATAATTTAGTTCGCCCCACGGCATATCTGTGCCGATTTCCGCCTCCGTCTGATTTTGTCAGCTGAGATAAATGCAAGTAATACAGTCCTGCGAGCCGGTGGTACAGTATGTGATAATGATAAATTCTGCGAATGCTCACCCGTGGGAGGTTGACTTGTCTCGGTGGTCTGAGTTGGATAAGTTCATGGGCACTAATGGAAACCAATGTGAGCCATAGAGAAGTTCATTCAGATCCAATGAAATCCAGCGGAGACCACTGGATTTTTACAAGCCAGCCTGACCCATAGGTTTTCATTGCTATTGCAATTCGAACTCGCACTGAGGGATCCCCACCATAACCGTACAAAACCGTAATACGGTTACAGTTATACGGTTATGGTACGGTTAAATTCAAACTCGACGAGGAGCAGCGAGGCTGACTCCAAAATGGGATTTGAAGGTGTACAGAGGTTCACGGAGGTGAGAAGAAGGCCCAATTATTGAAAACATACAGTGTTACAACATGGGAGGAATTTGTGGAATATCTGCGCAACTTGAGGGAAACTATGCAGAACATCAGCCAGTGCTTGGAAGAGGTGAAGGAAATTGAAACATCGACATTGGTGAGCATTGGGCATCCCGATCGGACGAAAATGGGCGATCCAAATACTTACGTTACGTCCAGCTCACCATCGAAGCCCGCGCGCCAACGCGAATTCTTTGAAGGCATCAAAGACTTGCGATGAATTATTGAATGGTTCAGAAGATCTAAGACTAATACGTCTATTATCGGATGCTGTCAAGATAATTTAGCCCATGGCATCTCTCCGATGAATTCGTAAGTACAGAGGCTCTCTCTGTCTAATTTTGCCGATGAGATTACAACAGGCAGTGCAATCCCACGAGGCGGTGTCATGCAGTAGTCTGAACTTGATAAGCTCGTGGGCACCAATGGAAAATATGAACCAGTGAAATCCGAGGAAACCCAGCGGAGACCACTAAGTTTTGTTATAATGTCCACTGGAGGAGTGATTTGATAATTGTTGTGCATAACGCGCCCAGGCGGTGAGATCACAGGAGGACGATGAAAACGAATGAAGCCAATGCCGAACGATGCGGATCCCGAAAGGTGCCAGCCGTTACGTTGCGCCTTGGTTCAACGGCTGCACCGACGTTCCCGAATAGGAACTTGTAGGTGTGGTTTGGTGTTGGTCGCCGGAGTAGGAGCAACTTGAACCGCGCTATAAGTACTCTGAAATCTGAATACTCACTGTTTTACTGACATCTTCGGCCAAGAAAATCTTAAGACGAAGGGCGGGGGTCGGGAAACCACATATAACGCAGCCTGCTGACGTGATTTCGATCGTCTGGTTCCGAGGAATGATATCATTTGGCTTTGAGTCGACACCATGCCCAATTTCGTAATCATTTGCTTGATCTTCCTTATAAACAACCACCAGAAGGATGGAGCTCGACGAGTTCCGAAGAGAAATTTGAAAAAAAGCGAGAAGAAAAACAAGGGAAGGGAAGGGAGGAAAGCACAATGGAAGGATGAGAGGAAAGCTGCGGCGATGGATCTACAGTGCGAAACTAGCTAATGAAAAGAGGCGAAATGATCGGAGCTCGGACGTCCCTCAGCATTAACTTGCGAAGAGCCCGAGTCTCCTTCGGTCGGAATGGAGGTGAATTAAACCTGAATGATGACTTGAAGTTGTCTCTATCTGCATCCTTATGCCCCGCCTCGGTCTGGTCCTGCTCTGAATAGTTTAAACCATTTAAAAACGGTTCATAAACTGTTTCCCCCAGTGAGCAAATTAAATAGAAACGGAAACGGTTAAAACCGTTTGAAAAACGTTTATACACGGAAACTGTTGGAGCCTTAGGACACTAGCTGTTCGTGGAAAAACGAGGATCCAATGATAAATAGTGATAAATCAGGCTGATTGCTTCAGCCAGACACGGCGATGGGCACAACGGGCTTGGGGGAGTGTTCTAGCGCTGGCGATGGACGGTCATGGAAGAGAGCGCAAATGACGAGCAGATGGTCGTGGTGGTCGTAGTGAAAGAAGCGGGTGGCAGTGTCGTCGGATCGAGGCTCTTGCTTTCCTCGTCACCCCACATCGATAGCAAAGATGGCATCGTCGCCGCTGCTCTCAGTCCCCACCGAGCTCTTCCTGGCTGTAGTCGAGGCTATCGACGACGCGGCGTCGCTGCGCAGCTTCGCCCTCACCTGTAAGCTTGCCCCGCCTGCTGACCGAGCCAGTCCTCTATCGCGCTGTCCTGGTCACCACCGGCTCGCAAGCGTTGTCCCTCGCCAAAGCCCTAAAGCAACAGCGTGTTAGAGCTCGTGCAAGTGCTGGACCTACGGCCGGCGTACGGGAGTAACGCGGACATCGAGGAGCTGACACCACTGGTCGGGGCGATGACACAGCTGCGCGTGCTGTCGATAGAGAGCCCGTTCGCGAATTACGGCCCCGGGCGCTCCAGGGCGCTCCGCCCCGGCGTGAGGCGCTAACGCAGGGCTACCGCGCGCTGTTCTTAGATGCCCAGTGCGGCGCTGGCCTGCAGAACCTCCAGAGCTGTGAGCTTTTCATTGACTTGTTCTGGTAGCAGGTGCTGACAGTACTGGAGTAACGATCCATTGGTCGGGTGACGACAGCTACTTCTGGCTGCTCACGGAGTTCAAGCCGATCCTGACGCTGCCGGCCCTGCAGAGCCTCACCGTCTCGTGCGCCGTCCTGGGCGATGACCTCGCCGACGGCCTGGACGCCTTCGCCAGCACCACAGCCTTGACCCATCTCGAGCTGGTTGAGTGCTTCGCATCACAAAAGGCGCTGACCGCCGTGCTGGCACTCCCTCGTGCGTTGCGGTCCTGCCATCTGGGCATTATGCGCTATCACACCTCCCGATCCAATAACTACCACGAAGCGTCGCCCGAGCAGCAACTCGAGGCCCTGCGCCAGCAACGCCACTCGCTCCAACAACTCACCTGGTTCGACAAGGACTTCGCATTCGACAAAGACGTCCGTCGCGTGTCTTCCGCCCCTGGGGCAGGCCTGTACAATTTCATTGAGCTGCATGTTGTCACCCTTGACGGCGCCTCCGCGCTGCTCTTCTCTATCCTCCTCTCCGAGTGGGCGCCGCCCAACCTGGACCGACTGCGTATCATCCCGCCACGACGAAGGCACCGTCTTAGACCACCCCACCGATAGCGTCGACTACACGCGCATCCCGGGCATCCCACCCCCCTTTGCTCTGCATCAGTATCTCCCCAAGCTCCACCACCTCGACCTCGTCTTCCTCCCTGAGAACCGCTGGAATATCGAGCCCCTCTGGGCCAAGCCCGACCGGCGCGACCACGTCAAGCGCCTCGGAGAAGACTACCATGACCGTGGCATCGGTCTGGCCATCTTTACCGCCCAACGCGGCCGCTTCATCCCACCCTACCTGTTCGGCGAAGAAGTGCCGTGCGAGGAGCCTGCTTACCGCGCCGAGAACGCCTGGTTCTGTTCTTGTTGCCTGGAATGACATAGGTGGAAGATCCACAGCCCTTTCCTCACTCTCTGGTGCCCGCATTCCTCAGCCTCGTACATTCAGCATGTTGGTGGCGACACTACTTAATGATCTACTGCCCAACAATGCCAAGCGTTGTTTACGATTCTCGTCGCTAGACTATGAGAGCCTTCTTTCAGAACCTCTGCTAAATCAATAGGTGCCTCTATCACTCCCTGTACACATATCAAATCGCACTGTGTTACTATATCCGTCCATACACTCATCAAACGTGCGCAACCTCTCTTTGGATCACATTCCTTTCCGTTCTGGCGTGCATGCTTTGGTTCTTGGCGTAGCATTTATTCGTCAGATCCTATAGGTCCCTAGCAGAGGGGGAGCAAAGGTAGGATTAATATATAGAGTCACCTGTTCTGTGGTACAGAACATCTTGGCAACCTACTAAAGAATCTTGCTTGCAACGAGGTCTGATTCCAGACCCTCGCGATTGCTAGGTCAATGGAAATATTATTCCAATGAAATGGGGTCGGCGGGTTCAAAAGCTCTCGTTAGTGGCCGCTCTGCGATGCGGCCATCGGAGCCAATAGCTAATGCGTGTTGCATCATCTGGTGGCTCCGCCCACCAAAGATACCCTTGGATGGCTGTGGGAGCCGTCGGGAATCAATATAGCTCGGTGGACGGGTCGCGCAATGGAAATCAGCTATTGAGTGGCTCCAATGGCTGCATCACAACTCTCTAATAAGTAATGTCAGTCTAACTGTCGTGCCGAGCATTCCGTCGTAGAGCAGGTTGTTGACCTTCCACGGAAATGGCTTTGCTCCAGCAGCGCGGAACGCTAGCATCTTTTCGCCGGATCTCCCTCGATGCATAGATCTACCGGAACGTTCAACCAACTGCAACTCAGGATAGTCATACTATGTTTTTATTTTCTTAATTCGGTCTACATAGAACCAAAAAATAATGGATCGATTGAGTTCTGGAGCCATACAAGAAAGATTCAATATAAGAGTGGCGTGTGGGTTGAACTACGTAGGATGTCCCTCTCGCAAATTCTCCGCTTGATTGGCATTGACTCCCGCCGCGCCGCTCAGACCCTGCGGCGAATTAAGTATCTAATTATGTATTTTTTTTCACTACTACGATCTTGAGTTTCTCACCTTCAGTAGCACTTCTGTAAGTCATGCGCAAACTTAAGTTTAGGTCTGAACTTAAGAGCAGAGATGGAGCTTAAGTTGTCTCTATCCACGTCCTTATGCCCCGCCTCGGTCTGGTCATGCTCTGAATAGTTTAAACCATTTTAAACGGTTATAAACTGTTTCCCTCAGTGAGCAAATTAAATAGAAACGGAAACGGTTAAAACCGTTTGAAAATGTTTATACGCGGAAACTGTTTTTAAACCACCACGCCATACCCTCAAATTCAAAGGTAGACCGCACAAAAGTGAGTGAATAAGGAAATGCATCGCTCCACCGACCCTCAAATAACATACCCCCCTCTCTCCCTAACCTTCCACACCCTCCCGCCCGCCCCTCCTTCTCCCCCTCCCCAAACACATGCCTCCGCACATACTCGTTTCTAAAAACACCCCCTGGATCCACCTCCCCCAACACGCGCACGAAGTCGTCGTAGCGCGGGTACATCGTGCGCAGGGCTGCGGGCGGGAGGGCCGGGTGCGCCTTGGCCCAGTGCGGGCGCCCGCTGTGGGCAAGGAGGATGCGTTCGAAGGCGGCGAAGAAACGGCGGTAGGGAACGTTGAGGCCGTAGGGTCTGTGGTGCGATAAGATAAGCGGATGAAAAAGGAAGGGGGGCAGAATGTGAAGGAAGTCGGAGTTGCAGTTGGATTGGGGAAGGGTAGGAATGATCGAAAGTGGTGTTGGAGTTGACGTGTCCGAATCGAAGTCGAAGCCGAAGAAATATTCAAAGCCAAGGAAAGGAAAGACAGGCAAAGGCAACGCAGGGACAGGGAGAAAAATAACACTTACTTATACTGCGCGATCCCAATCCAGCACGTCTCCTGCCCGAAGCTCGGGCTCAGCCAGATGTCGTCCGCCGCGCTGAACCGGATCTCAAATGGGAAGTGCGGCCGCAGCCCGCGCGGGTCCGCCGCCTCGGCGTCCATCCAGTCCCGAAGCGCGCGCAGGCACGCGGGGGCGTTGGTGAAAGGAATGGCCCATTCGGTCGTGTGTTGCGGGTACTGTCGACGCCGCAGAACGAATTGAGGATTATGTATTGAATTGATTTAAGTGCGAAGGGACGCACCCGGCATTCGACGTTGAATATCGTGGGGGCTGTCGTCGACGAGCGTGACTTCTCCGCTCGAGAGCCAGGCAACGAAGCGGCCTGTGAGCGTGTTCACGTAAAGGACGTACCGACCCACGAAGAGGAAGAACTGCACCACGTGGAACGCGAGTAGCGAGCTCCAGAACCACGGTATCGGCGGGCGTTTGGGCTTTGATGGACAGGTGAACGGATGCATTGCAGAGATCGAAGGCGCGCACCTCGCATGTGCGGTTGACGGCGCTGCACTTGACCGTGTGCGTCGCGGCGATCCACCAGAACCGGGCATGCTGCGCGCTGCGCACCAGCTCGTCGAGGTGCGCCACAAAGTCCTCGAATGTGCGCGCGCACTGCATGTCCTTGAGCCGGAACGCATGTTCAACCGCGAGGTGGACGGTCAAGATGACGCCTGTCGCGCCGAGCCCGCACAGTGACGCGAGGAAGAGGTCCGTGCGCTCCGTACGCGAGCAGGTCACGCGTGAGCCGTCCGCCAGGAGGAGCGTCAGCGCGAGGACCTCCGCCGACAGCACCTGGTACGCGATGCCTGAACCGTGGCTCGCGGTGGCGACGATCCCGCCGAGCGTCTGGTCCGAGATCGAGCCGAGGTTGCGCATCGCAAGGCCGTGCCGCGCGAGCTTGACGTGCAAATCCGTGAGGGTGATACCCGCCTCTACCACGACGCACAGCTTCTCTTGGTTCACCTACACAGACTCAGAGTCATCCCGCGGCCATGTATCGCGGCGCACCTCGAGTAGCCTGTTCATCTTCGTCATCTTCAACATGAAGTCGCCCGTGCACGCGAGATCGCTCGGGCTATGCCCCACTCCAACAGCGCGCAGCACCCGCCCCTCCCTGCGCGCAAACTCAAGGACGAGCTCGCACTGCCGTTCATTCTCCGGCTCGAAGATCGCCAGCGGCTGACATTCGTACGAGAGGCCCCAGCTGACGAAGCGCGCGCGCGAGGAGGTGGAGGGGATGGTTATCCCGGTGAGGATGTCGTCGGCCTCAGTCGTGGTGGCAGCCATCTGGAGAGCCTGCCGGGGCGTACCATTTTCATCGCCGATTCATTCGATTATTAGGGATCGGCACCATCCCCGTGTTTGACGGGTGTGACGGACGAGACGGGCCGCCCGCGATATCTGGGTCAGAAACCACACGAATCTTACCTTATTTTGGTTCAAATGTGAGCAGTAACTTCCCTTCAACCCGTCAAAAACGGGGTGTGACGGACGGAACGGACGCTCATTAATGATGTCTCGGCTAGCCGTGCATAATCATATGTGATCCGATTGATCCTTTGCACAGCATCGAGGAATGTCGTAGTTCAACTGTTGAAGTTCCACTCTCTGAATGTATGACTCGATTTCTGAACCGGACCTTGCCAGCACTATCCATCCATGCGCACTGCGAAAGAATGAGAGACGAGGGCCGTCTCAGAGACTCTCACGCGCTGCCAAAATTTGTAGTTCAAATCAGACGAGTTCATTGTTTGGATATCGGACAGATTGGAATGTAGACGGTGTGCATAAGGAGTAAAAAAATTAAATGAAAATTCGCACGCAAAGGTTTCGGAGGGGACGTGCTCGGTCTAGAGCAGGTGCTCGGGATCGTCAGCATGGTTCCCATCGTTGGTCCAATACCTGTCCTTCTCGCCCTCTCTCACCCTGCCCATCTTTGTCATCGTCAACCCAGCTGCCCGAATGAACAAAGTCCCATCGATGAGCTCGCTGTCTTTCAGCTCCGTCATCTTGAAGGTTCCGGGGGGGACTGAGCCGTATACGGTCCCGTAATGCGCCAGCGTGCGTATAACTTTGCACAGGTGGTCGTCGGGGTGCACCAGCGCCGACTGAATGAGCTGCATCCACGGGTTCGGAGTGATTGCGAGCGGGGAATTAGCGTTGGGAAATGCAGATGCATATGGAGTGGGAACGGGTCCCGGGACCGTCGGGCTCAGGGATGACCTCGACGAAAAGAAAGAGCGGACATTCAAGGGGCGACGACCACGGGAGATCCAGTAGCCAAGAGACCGCGCGAAGTATGCGCGGAGGAAAAGGGACTTCGACGTTGGGGATGTGATGATTACCATGAGTGATGACAACCTCAGTGAGGTCGTAACGAGGTGCATGCTACACAGGACGACGTCAGTACAACTCTGCTTGGTCGTCAAAGAAACTCACACCGTGAATTCAGCCTCACGGAAAGACCCGTCGTTCCACCCGCCAAGGGCGTATAGCATGACATTGAGGAAACACAGCTCCTGCACCTTGCTTTCGACCTCTTTGGCATTCGTGCCATCCACGGTCCACTGCGCCGCATACCCGTATATGGCGTCGCCAAACCTCCCAAGCACGTCATCAAGCGACGTCGGCGCGATATCGTCGAATCTGTCATCGAGCAGGATACGGGACGCGATAGAGAACGCGTGGTCCTGGCGCGAGGGCGCCATGGGGAACATCTTTTGTGGTAAAATCACCAACGACTTGCCAAGTTGGTGTACAGCGGCTTGCGCGAGTCCTGTGGGGTTCCTTGTTGGTTGCCGCCTCCTCACAGTGGAGAATGCGGATATACGTACCCTCGGCCACGAGACCCGGTATGCTGTGAAAGCAGGGCTGAGTGAACACGACCACAGCCCCAGCAGAAAATAACGACGTACGCGAACTCGATTCCATAGCCGACATAAAGCATGGGGTGCAGGATGCCCGCTAGTATGCGGTTGAGCATCTGAGGCTGCTT
The DNA here is from genome assembly GCA_029378375.1 of Mycena olivaceomarginata. Lineage (NCBI taxonomy): Eukaryota > Fungi > Basidiomycota > Agaricomycetes > Agaricales > Mycenaceae > Mycena > Mycena olivaceomarginata. The sequence goes on along the minus strand of JARKIC010001374.1, from coordinate 36,338 downwards.
TCCATCGAAATTCGCCTTGGACGAGAAAAGCCATTCCTCCAGCGTCGCTCCGATGTCGTTCTGCTTCAGCACCTCCTCGGAGAAGAATTTGAGATACGCCTGGAAGTACTTCCTATCACCCAGGTGGTCCGAGAATGTCGCGGCGGTGACTGGGCCCGGTGAGGCAAACGCGGGTTTCTCTAGGGTGAGGTGTATCTTCCAAATCGCTTCTATGTGCGCGGGGGATGCTCCTAACGCGTACTCTGTGAGCATATGGAAGGGCGTGTGGTTGTGGCCGCCCCCGACGGAGAAGAACCTGGTTTGTGGTGAGAAAGGATCCATTGGACGTGAAAAATTCGCACATACCCGTCGTGTATCTCGTAGTCTCTCTGCAAGTATCCCCGCACGACTGCAGTCGAGTTGGGGGTGATTCCAGGGAATCGGGCGGGCGTGTTTGGTCCCACGGGAGGCGGGCCAGGATTGGGAAAGAGACGCGTAATCTGCGATGGGCTAACCCGTGCTATGGTACCGGGGGCCGTCGTGGTACTAGTAGTAGACTCGGACGATGTGCTTTGCGCCGCCGCGGTACCACTAGGGCGCACGACGACGCGAATGGCTGAGGCCATTTTGGTGCTCGGGCCGTTGTCGATGTCGACGGCAGTAGCAGCCGCAGCGGGCATGGCATCCTTGCGATCGAGGTACATATCCGCCCTTGCGCCGGTCTCGCCCTCACGCTGGAGAATTACCGCCGTGAGGTTTTCAACCGTATACGGCGGGAAGATGTCCTGGACGTCGATGGACGAGACGTTGCTGTGTTGGGTCGAGAGGGGGAACTTGGATGCCAAGACGGAATGGCCATCGTAGAGGCGATAATACACTGCATGAACTGATCAACGACTTCTAGTGAGAAGGTGTTGCGGAGACATACAATAAACTGTATCGTCCATTGTGACTGTGAAAAGTGGGGATGCAGTGGAAACTGGACGATCTATTTATGTGAGGAATCTGATATATTTGTAACGGAGTAGCGAGAAGGGGAAACGTGTTTACGTGCAAGAGGAAACGTGTTTATAGCCAGGAACTTGGAGATGAGGTGACTTGAAGATCTATGTGACTTAATCCATGTAGATCCATGTACCCGCAGTTGGCGTATCGCCGGTTCCCTTATGGACATAAATCTTCCTTGATTATCTGGACATGTCAGGAAAGTCGTTTAAGCAAAATGGCAGGCGTACTTGGCAAGGTGCATGTTCTCAGGCTAGTATCATGGTGGGAGGGAAGAGGAAGGACCGGCGCGCACTGGCAGGCCATCACCCCATAAGTAAACCGCGCCTCTCCGTCCCTCCGACTTGACATCGCTGCCCTCGCAATGGATCCTGTAATAAACTGTAAGTCTCCGGCCGCTTCCCGGCCCGCTTCCTACGCTAATATCATTTCCGTGCAGTATACTATCGCTTGTACAAGGGCCAAACCCCGGCCCCGTCCAAGTTTCCCTTGCAGCCCAGCCAGTCAAACGCATCTGTCATAGACACCAATTTCATCGCGCCGCCTTACACCGTCGAAAACATCGTGCGATATATCCTTGAACGAGAGGGTATTTCCAACGACGGCAAGGCGGAGGTCTACATCGACCGTAAGGATGTCAAACCCGCTCCACCTGGTACGATCCTCGACATCGAAGGCCCGAGCACCAAGTCGAATGCGGCCATTCGCGTGATCTTGCCCGCCGTCTCCCCGAGCCAAACGACCACAACCCCGGGTCAAACGACCACAACCCCGGGCCAAACGACCACCTCCCCGAGCCAGACGAGCACCGCGGGCCAAACGACCACAACCCCGGGCCAAACGACTACCTCCCCGAGCCAGACGAACACCACGGGCCAAACGAGCACGACCCCAGGCCAAACGACCACCTCCCCGAGCCAGACGAACACCGCGGGCCAAACGACCACAACCCCGGGCCAAACGACCACCTCCCCGAGCCAGACATCTAATACTAATAGTCCGTCCAGCTCCAGCTCAAACGTCGGCGGCGCGTACACAATCACGGTCCGCGTCTTCCACGTAAACCCCAACAAGGCCGTCCACTGGCGCGTCGTCGAGTACGGCACGGGGAAGGGTGACGACGAGTGGGATCCCATCCCTGAGTCGCCGGTCCTCAGGATGCCCTCGTCCGGCACCTCGGGCAGCCTGCGCTTCGTCAACTCCAAGGGCGGCGAGCAGTTCGTCTTGACCGTCGGCGTTCACAACTACAAGCGCTGGTGCGACATCGTCACCGGCGTCTCGGGTGACCAGACGGCCATGGTCATTAACGGAGAGTACTATGGCGGCGGCAGCCGCCACTCCGCGCGCGAGAAGCAGGGTTCGAGTTGCCAGATCGCGAGCAAGTACTCCTGTGTTTACTCTGTCGCGGAGGGGAAGGTCCTTGTTGCGGATCTTTACATTCAATGAGGTGAGCGTTTGCTTTCTTCTCATTTCTTTGAGAGACGGAAGCGCTGATTCTGTACTTGCTACAGCGCGCCGCCGACAAAACCAGCATTCCAGTCTCGTGTTTTGCACGATGAATTTACAAATTGAACCACTTATCATGCTGAGCTCTGCTTAATCTTCGGTGCTGCGCGTCTCGTACGCAGAGAATGGTCCCGATGTGTCTGTATCGATATAAGTATGAAATTGAGAAGGCTGAGATGCGGCACACAAACTTGAGAGATAACGAGTGCCGGATTTGGGTGGAATCTCAGACGCCGTCAAGGGGTTGAACTTGGAACTCATCTAGGACGCCTTTGATTTTTTTGGCAGCCGCTTCGTGGCCGCGGCCTCGTGGCGCGTGTACATCGCACAGTTGCGTTTGCTGGAAGAATGATCTTCTGGTCGACTTCAACAAACGGCACGGAACGCGACACGGGTCGGTGCCGCCGATGGATACGGAGAAGATGGTGAAACCACGATAATGTCGCGTTCGGAATCCGGTCCGCGAGAAACAACCGTAATGCCGCGAGGCGATCCATACCGTGTCGACGAAGAGAAGGGGTTAATTGGAATGTATTAGCTTTCAAAAAATGGCGAATTTCAATTTCTTGACGTTCTGATTGGTCGGAGCGTGGCCAATCAGCTTCTTCAAAAAATTCGTTTTAACCGAGTGCTAATATATCAGGAAAACCGAATGTAACTATGGGCGCTATGCAGCGCTTGATAGCGCTTGACAGCACTTGACAGCAGTTATGTACATCCGGTTTTCCTGATGTACATTCTAATTTCACCTTTTTAACGTCGCGTGTTGGATTTTGAGACATGTTGAATGGAGGGTATTTGAAACGGCTTTTTGGACGTTTTTTCCTTGAAATTTGGAGCCGTGATCTTTGAAAAACTAATAAGCGAGTAGACAGGTGGAGTCTTACCCAAATCTGGAACCCGACCCGGATTTCGGGCTAAATATCTGGCCCAGATGTGCCTTCTGCGTGCCAAAACAATACACCAACTCGCTGGTAACGCGTATACATTTCCCCGTCCCAAAAATCGCGTCGACAGGTGGCCAGGTGCGCATTTGCCGAAATGGCAGTGTGAGAACGTGGTGGAGCGCTTGGCTTAAAATTTGCACGTTGATAATCGAGATATGTCGAAGGCCTAGGGTTCACTGGCAGAACCTATTCAAATAATCGATAATCGAGACATGTTGAATGGTTCAGAACTTGAACCTATTCCATGGCGGCTCGTGGTCGGTAATCGGCCACCATCTCGGCCGGTGTGGTCGACTCTGCATTGACGGAGCTGCGTGCGAGCAAGCCAGAGATTGAGAAGATGGATTTGGATGCATAGATCCGTCTGTGTGGCGGTGTGTCTACGCCGCGCTGCTGTCAAGCACCGCCAAACACTCCCTCGCCATCACAATTGCACCGTGCCTGAGGCTGTCTTCGTTCCGCACCGATACGATCTGCTAGGCCCTATGTTATTTCGGTCGCTTATGGACTTCTCTCCCACCACTGCCTCATGGGTTACTTATCCGTATTCGTCTGCTCAATACTCCGCAAGTCGTGTGTAGGGCTCCGACCCGTTCCCGTCTGAGACGGGTCGACGGACCGTCGAAACGGTTTCCGTTCCGTCCGTCGAGGGCATTTCTTTACCCGTTTTAAAAACGGGTAGAAACGGGTTGGTCAATACCTCGCTCTCTGTTATCACCGGCCCTCATTCAGGTGTTCCTGAGGATTCAAAGCATCAAAACAGGTAGGTTTGCAGATGAATTGACACACCTCTTACTTTAGTCACCCACCTCGAGGCATAATGGACCCGTCGAGAACGGGTAGACGGACGGGAACGGGTCAAACGGACCCGTCCGTTTTCCAAATATTTTGTCCGAAAAACGGCCGTTTTTTCGACGGCCGTTCCGTTTTACGGACGGTTCGGAGCCCTAGTCGTGTGCATTATTTCCTTGCCAAGGAAATAATGCACATACTAGCATCATCCACCCTGTCTTCACCCTGTCTGCTCAGATAAGGTGACCCGGTTTGTTCTCAGAATCTCAGGACTTTTAGACTCCGATTTAGCCATAGGTGTCCATGATTCAATTGATTGTGCCAAGCGGTTGCCGATCGTGCACCACGTCGGATGCCTGACTTGCCAGAGAAGGTGCCCCGTTTCACGATGCCGAACGATCCTGAATACTCACATGCGTCCCACGGCCGTCAGGATTGACAGGCAGCAGATTCATGCCATGAGCTCAGGCCTCAGGCCGCACCACCGCTTCCGCTGAAAAATTCGGCGCCGCACCGGGCAAGATTAGAGAAAGGTCCCCAGATTGCAATTCTCTCCAACCCACCTCACCTCATCACCTCCACCAGTTCGTTACTCCATCTTCTTCCTTATCACAACACCTGAGCAACCCTTTGTAGGCTAACACAGAATGAGTTACCCCTACACGATCACCGTCCACGTCTTCCAGAGCAAACCCGACAGCGGCGTCTTTTTCCGCGTCGTCGAGCAAATGACGCGGTACGCCAACACCAACGAGTGGAACGTCGTCCCGGGCGGGCTTGCCTTCAAGTCCGCGTATTCTGGGACATCGGGCAGCCTTCGCTTTGCGGACAAGGGTGGCGAGCAGTTTGTCGTGTCCGTCGGCGTGCACAACTGCAAGCGGTGGTGCGACATCGTCACCGACCTTTCCACCGCGCAAACAGCCGCGACTGTTAACGCAGAGTACAATACCAACGCCAGCCACATTTCCCAGCGCGAGAAGCAGCTTACGCACTGTACCGTGTCGAGTAACAAGGGTCGGACGATCCAGGTGAATTACTCTGTCGCGGAGGGGAACAACCTCGTTGCCAATGTTATCATTGGATGAGGTAAGCTTTTTCGAGTCCAGAGGGACGGAAACGCTGACTGTGCAATAGTAATTCTCTCGAGTAGCCGTGACTGTTGTACGAGACATTGTTGAGAATTGAACCCCCTATTTGTCTTTGGTTCCACGCGCGGAGATATGGGAGAGGGCTAACTTCAAACTGTGTATTGTCTACGCTGCGACAGAATATGGTCAATTTGTTATCGAGGAACCTTCGGTCGCGCGTACTCATGATTACTGCGCGAAACTGAAGGCTTTCTCCGGACCTATTCGCGCGCGGTACGGGTGACAGGCTCAATGAACTCCTGATGGAGATATCATCATCTCCGCGTCGACATGAGGCTTCTCCGGACCTATTCACGCAGATTCACGCGCGGTACGGATGACAGGCTGAATGAACTCAAGAATCGGATGGAGATATCATCATCTCCGCGTCGAGAGGCGTAGATGCGTGGATCATGTCAGTTAAATGGTAGACGCGGTCGGGGGGAACAACGGATGCTGCTTTAAGGACCCCACATATTGCCACTGCTCCCTTGTCCAGCACACCTCATCGAATCCCCCAGTTCGTTACTTCCGCCATCTTACCTGTGGGCAACGCCTGATCATTCTCGTCTAGACTCTCACAGAATGTCATACACCATCACCGTCCGCGTCTTCCAGACCAACCCCAGCAAGGGCGCGTACTTTCCGCATCGTCGAGCAAACTACGTTCAGGTCCGGCGACGGCAAAAACGAATGGAACGTCATACAGGGCGCACCCACGGTCTCATTCGGGGGGTCCGGCACCTCGGGAGCGCTCCGGTTTAAATCAGACAAAAACAACGAGCCGTTTATCGTCGTCCTCGGGGTGCACAATTACAAGCGCTGGTGCGACATTGTCACCGACCCTACGCCCTTGCAGACGGCCATGGCCATCAACGAAGAGTACTATGGGGGCGGCGGGCGACATGGTCAGCGCGAGAGGCAGAATGCGAGTTGCAATGCCACGAACTCCAGTGGTCGTAAGATCACTGTGAATTACTCGGTTGCAGAGGGGAACAACCTTGTTGCGGACGTTATCGTCGGATGAGGTGAGCTTTTGCTTGTTCAGAACTTTCAACGCTGATTTTCGGTGCAGCGCGTCATCCAAATATCTGAACACAACCACCCGCTGTGGTGCGATACACTGTTGCTATTGAACCACTTGACATGCCCTGCTGGTTCTTCGTCGTATATAATGCAGGAGTTCGAGTCAACTAGACGTAAATTTCGTCGTTGATCGCCAGGTTCCAAAGAGGAGATGCAAAAATGAATAATGCCACGAGATGTCATCTGTGTCCCCAGTGACGTCTATCCCACAACATGTGCGAAATGTCCCAACTTCACCCTGCTGCCCCCTGCTTGCACGAATATGGGTAGTTTTCATCCTAGCCATATAACCTGGTCCCCTGAGCTCGTGAAAATTGTCAGCTACTCCAAACACCAACTCTTCAGCCGCACATTCACCACAAAATATAGCGCTGCAAGGAGAAAGACCCAAGAAAGATGTCAATCAGAGCCTTGAATTCACTCGTCACTGCCAAGCCCCATCTTTTACTCCCTAACTGCCTTCTCTCTGGCTGCCTCTTCAACCAATCTTCAATACAAACCATAAGTTTCGGCTTTTTCAGGCAAGGATCAATCTGGATGGAATTGAGCGTAGTCTCTGTTACAGAACCGATATACTGATGTCGAACAAGTAAGGATCAGTATATGGTCTGTTGGTAAACACGATGTTGTTGGCCGACCGACTGATTATGTAAAACACAAATCTGTCTCGCGTTGCCGTGCAGGCGGTTTGACAATAAATCTGAGGATATTCGAGTACATAGATGGCCTTCAAAGAAGACAAGTTGTCCCTGGAAGCTAAGCAATCCGTTGAGCCATTACGATGATATGTGGTCCGATTGTCGACATAGCCATACACTGAGCCGATCACATATTAATCCACTCTTTCTGTTTGACACCTAATTCTCGTGATACACCCCAAGTATTTTTGCTCCATGAATGTTCTCAAATATTTCCAGCTTTATTCTCTTTTTCCTTGTTGTAATACTGAAGGGACGCGGGGCAAAGGGAGATGGTTAGATTTGTCCACACATCAAACCGCATAAGGGAATGGGTACACGTGATGATCCGGAGCGTCCGGTTCATTGTTTTCAGTCGGTCAGCCAACAAAACGATCGTGTTTACTACAAGACTAGGTCACCCCATGCCCTGGCTCGAATCGAACGCGAAAGGTTGGACTCACTCGCGTCTTTCGGAGCTGAGAGATGAGCAGCACAGCCTGTCTTCCCAGATCTGAGCCCAAGGAATCGAACCGATAGGTCCGAACTTCTCTGAACTCCGAAGGTCCGAATCGAACCGAAATGAACCGACCATAAATTATAATGGACCCCGCCAAACAGAAAGTTCAGAACGAACGTGGTAGCGGGTAGATTGCATCCTTACATCGCCTCAGTTTCCGTACCATTGCTGCCGGGTGGTTTGTGCCAAAATAATGTTGACCTGAGTCATCCAACCGTGGAAAAAGGTTTCTCCTTTCGCCCTTCGGCAACTTCGGCAACCAATCCGATCCGTCACGGATCTCCGCAAAATATTTTCGTGCTTCTCTTATAACCCACCATGACGCCAGACGAAAAGCCGGAACCTAGCACAGGCTCTGGGACTGTCGAGCACGAAATGACGACGCCACTCATGACTCACGACTTTGGCTTCGTTCCAATACCTCGACGACTGCGATATGACCCTCAGAAACCATTCCATTCGGACTGGTCTTGAATGTGCTTTTCGGCTTTGCGAGCACGTTCATCGTCGCGAACTTGTACTATTGCCAGGTGCGCGTTGGGATAAATCTTCAGTTGTATTCATCTAACGATGCGGCTGGTTTCCAGCCCCTACTAAGTCAGTTGGGATATATTGGATCCACTTATTTGCTGAATCCAAGCACTTGCAGTCCAATTCTCTGAATCGTTTGGCGTCGATTACAACCGTGTCTCTCGGTAAAGTGGCTGAATGCTCAATGGGCACTTGCTAACGCGTGCTCAAAGCATCCCTACACTTTTGCAAGCGGGGTACGAATATTGACCGCTTTCAGTTGCTCTGGATCTGAAGCACCATTGACAGATACGCAACGGGAATCCTGTTCATCTCACCGCTGGGAGATCTTGTGCGACGGCGTCAGCTAATCTTATTGCTGGCCATTATCTCAGGCTCTCTCACAATCGGTCTCGCCATAACACCAAATCTTGTGGTGTTCGAAGTCCTGTCCTACGTGATTGGCTTCGTTTCTGTGACGCCTCAGATAATGATAGTACGTTCTCAGATGTTTTGCTCACCTTCACGATAAGAATAAAACGACATAGCCTCTTGCCGCTGACCTGGCCCCGCCAGAACGGCGCGCGGCCGCCCTATCCGTTGTAATGTCCGGACTTCTGTTCGGAATCCTCGTTGCCCGTGTGATAGCTGGAATCCTCGCAGAATTCACATCCTGGCGAGTTGTGTGAGTGTTCACACACCCTCCTACATCATATTCCGCTTAAACGTCCACAAACAGATACTATTTCGCCATCGGCGTCCAATACCTCGTCCTCGTCGCAGGCTACTTCGTGATCCCAGACTACCCCGCGAAGAATAAACACATGTCGTACTGGGGCATCCTTCGCACAATGGCCAAGTTCGCCTACACCGAGCCCATTCTCGTCCAGGCGTGCCTCGTCAACCTTGCCTCTTGCGCCTGTTTCACAAACTTCTGGGTTACGCTCACCTTCCTCCTCGGGGGGGCCCCGTACTACTACTCCACCCTCGCAATCGGGCTTTTTGGCCTGATAGGAATTTTCGGGGTTGCTTGCGGGCCGCTGGTAGGCCGCCTGGTTGATAAGCTGATACCCTGGTATGCGTCGCTCGTGGCAGTCATTGCTGCGACTTGCTTCCAGGCGATCCAGGTCGGAGCGGGCGACGTCAGCGTCGGCGCAATTATTGTCGTGATCATGGGCCTCGATGTCTTCCGGCAGATGTTGCAGATGTCGCTCGCGACCTCGGTGTTCAGGTGCGCATACTCATTCCAGAACAAATGTTAATCATCGATAATCTCGGTGCTGCAGTATCGCCGCCGACGCGCGTGCTAGGCTGAACGCAGTCTTCGTCCTTTCCGTGAGTCGTCCTCCGTCCTTCAACCTATCCACACCGGCTCACCCGATTGTAGCTCTTTATCGGACAATTGATGGGTACCGCAGCGGGTACAGAAGTATTCACGAAGTACGGCTGGCGCCCCGCAGCGGCGCTCAACGTCGGATTTTACGGCTGGATTTTCATCATCATCATGCTGCGCGGTCCGCACTGCGCGCGGTATACGTGGTTCGGGTTCGAAGGCGGGTGGGAGGCGCGCAAGAACGTTGTTGACGCGAAAAAGAAGCAGGCGGGGGAGAGTGTAGCCGAAGGGAAGGATTTGGAGAGCGGCGGGACGACGACGCCTCAGGGCGAGCTGCCGACGACGGAGAAAATGCCGGTGGCGAGTCCAGGTTCGGACGAGAAGGTCTCCACGGAGGAGGGGAGTCGAAGGATGAGAAATAGACAATAAAATTGTGGATTTGGGATCCGAATGTCTAGATAGATGATATGTTTTTCTGCATGTAACAGTATACGCAGGGTTCGAACGACCAGGTAAAACGGGATGCTAATGAGATCCGAACTCGAAATTCACTAGGTAATCCGCTGAACATCGACACGGTTCGGAAGCATGAAGCGCTTACTGTGGGGATGGAAGTTGACGATGAAACTTGGTTCATTGCGCGGAGCGTTGCCCTGGAGTTCAGGCTATATAGCGCCTTCTTAGTTAATAAATAGGTCTCCTGTTTGACGCAATTCACCTAGCCAAGAGGGAGTTGGAAATAACTGCACGAATAATATTAGTGGTTACAGTCTAGTAAAGTGGGACTTGTACTCACGTCGCCCGCTGATCGCAAAAGTCGTGAGCCAGATTACTTGAATAATTAGTGGGTCAGCATCGCTGTATCTGAATAGGTATTTCCTGACGTACAGTTGTCCTTCATTGCGACCAACTAAGAGGTGAAGAAGGCAGTCAGGCCATCAATTTGAACGTGGGTACAAATTGAACCTACACAGGTCAGCGTCGCGATCCTCGACACACTAAAACGCGATGAGATGTAGCACGGAAGCTGGACCGTGAAACGAGCCTCATTAACATGCCGCTCTCTGTTGCATAAATTTGTGAGCGCAAATAGATTATCATAACATTTGTCGACAAACCGATGGTGTACATAATGAGTTTATCCATGAGCGCGACGGTTCTAGATGATAAAGTGAGCTATATTCGCTGGTGTAAATCAGAACTTCATACTTTTTATATGCATTGCTGCGTTCGCACACGAGAATAACCAGAAGAGTTGTTGTGGACCGTCAAGTCGTTTATAGCGGCGACGCTCCAGAGGGCAATCAAAAGCCCTCTCGAACGTGTTATATCCCATAATATCTTCTCCACCGGGACTGCACAAATCACACTGGCCCCCACCACGCAGACACATGACATAATCCAGCTGAAGATGGGAATATATAGCTTCTTGGATAGTGCGTAAATTCGGAACGCGAAGAATGCTTCCACTGAAACGCACGAGTTTCAAATACAGAGCTCGTTGAGTCTATAGCGACGTACCAAATGGTCCAACGAAGCCGGTTAGGAAGATGACGGCGGGGAGGGATCTCGGGGCGACAACGAGGTGTTCCGGATGCTCATAATCGGATATTGTGAATGTATACAACGCGTGTCCGAGGCATATCGCGTGCGCCATCTCAGAAAGACTGCGCACTCGCGCAATTGAGGATCGAATATACTCAACCATGGGGACCACGCACCAGACAAACGCAACCTAGCCATGTCAATTAGGCATTTAAATTTCCCATAGCTTGATTGAACGCACCAGTGCCTTGATCTTGAGGGAGTCGTCCGGGAAGCGGCGATAGTATATGTACATTTGAGTTATCGTTAGCCCCTGTAGTATATGTATGTTTGAGTGGTCGTCACTCCGTTGGAAAGATTTCCACCAAGAGCGCATAGGAGACCAGCGCACTTATTTCGAAGGCACCTGAAGGCAAGGCGTTAGCCGAAAGCATACCAGACTCTGTGCTCACCGAGATTTGCGACTGCATTGGAGGGTATGACGGAGGCCATGCAAGCGGATAGATTGTGAGAGGTGGAGGGATGGGGGGAGGAAAGGCGCTGGAAAAGCTCTGGATATGAATATCTTGCATCACCGGGACGAGATCGTCTGAGATGATCATGGACGCCTGGCAACTTTTGCACCCATTCAATGTGGAAACACAAACCTGTCGACCCCGAGTGAAGATGGCGGGAAATGTCCTGTATCCTTCTATTAAATTCAGGATTGAGGCAAGAAAATACCTCACACAGCGTGGCGGCGTACCACTGGCCATGGCGTATACTTACGGTGCGCCGTGTGACGTGTCTGAGTTACTGCTCTTTCCGGAGTGAACGTTCCTGGTGAGAAGGCGTTGAAATACTGCGGACTCAGCTAGGACCAAGTTTTCAGTGCAAGTCGGCAAGCAACTTAGCAATAGCCTGGCGATTAGTATCCAGTTGGCACCAGGTAATCTGTCTGATAATAATATTTGACTCGAATTCCAACGCACGTGCTATGGATCAGGAAGCCTTTGAGGAATATGCATTAGCAGGAGCCAGCGCGGTTTCGTTGACCATGATAGCGGAAGACAAGACACGGCAACGTGACCGTGATGATTTGATGAAGAACTTCTCGTGGCGATTTGATGGGGATGCGCGGTAAACAGACCCTATTCATCACTGATCGGTGATTTCTTTTGCGTTGCGTTCAATGTTCTTCGGAGCCTTACCAGTCCACAAACAAACGACAGAGACCGTTATGGCTCAATAAATACAACGAGTGGGTGGCGGGTAACGAACGAGAACAAAGCACAACTCGACTAATGCAACTCAAACTCAAAGCTCTGGAATGGAACTACACCCTATCCAACAGTGTGAGTTTCGTCTATCTAGATTGGAGATGCATACCCACATAGATATTTCGTAGGATGAATTGCGAATAACAGAGCGACGAGTTGCTGTATGTGTAGTACAACCTGGCAAACAACATAGTAGCCATTCAAGACGTCAGACCAGTCAGAACGGGGCATTGAAACCGACGTATACGCCGACGAACAAATAACCGTCTCGCGGATCTCGCAGAATTCCTTGATGCCCTCGAACAATTGACGTTGGCACTCGGCCTCGATGGTGAGCTGAAGGTGATTTAGTTGAATCATCTTCATCCAACGTATAACACACCAAGGCCGATGTTTGGATTTCCTTCACGTCCTTTGCACACTGGTTGATGTTCTGCACTATGTCATGCAAGTTCTGCAAATATTCCACCAACTCCTCCCATGTTGCGTAACTTGCCACGCTGCGTGTTTCCAATAATCGGCTCCGGATCTTCGAGGCTGACAGTTTAGCCCTGTCAAAATGTTCTGTTAACTTGTGCTGTATTTACGATGGATGACGACTGGACTTGCTCGAGTAACTGACGGGACCAGTCCATCCATTCCCCATAATTCCTCGCACAGTCCGCCTTTGCTTCAAAGTTTCCTCGCAGGCTTCAATCGCGCGTTCGACTCGGCCGAGCTTGCGTGATGGACGTTGGTAGACTCGTAAACCAGTCGGATTCGCCGGGGGATGGTTTGATGATGAGTCGATCAGACCTGACGGCGAAGCGACTGGAATATAATCAGCCGATTTAGGCGAAGCGCGGGAGATGCCGAGGTTGTTTTGACTTAGACAAAATTTCGAGTAAGTCGAAAATTCAAACTCTTCCTAGCGCAAATTTTATACCACCTACGTGTTCAAAATACATTTCCTTGAGTTTCTATGTTTTATATTGTTGAAAAGTCTCCTCGTTTGCTCGCAATACTGCCCATCGAATGACCATCAATGCCCCTATCTCGTCTCGTGACGGTCTCGGTCAGCACGCATTCGCTGTGGGAAAATCTCCAAAACAAGAATAGGGGCATTGATGCGAAATTGATCCCTCACATTGCAGTCGAACGCAGGGATTTATCAAAAATCTAAAACATAGAAACTCAAGGGAAATGTATTGCGAACACGTAGGTGGTATAAGCTTTGCTCTAGGAAGAGTTTGAATTTTTGACTTACTCGAAATTTTGTCTAAGTCAAAACAACCTCGGCATCTCCCGCGCTTCGCCTAAATCGGCTGATTATCCACCAGTCGCTTCGCCGTCAGCTTTGATCGACTATCATCAAAACCCTACGGCGAGCCCTGGTATCGAGTCTAGGACGTTGGCGATTAGCGGCATAGATGATCAACCCTGCAGACACAAGCACCCAAAAAATATAACGATTGCCAGGTAGCAGAGAGAGTGCTTCCGAATATTATTGAGGTAGATACTGCGTCGCACATGTTAGTAAGTTTGGGGCAGACTGCAGCTTGAAGTGGGAGTGTTGGTTCTCGGTTCCTGTTGGGCAGGTTTAAATACCTGTGGCCTCAGAAAAAGATTGAGATTTCTTGGGCTCAGCATGCGCCGAACATCATGATACGGTGTTCATCCACCGATCAATCTCCGTACTCATTCGCCGTGAATCGATGGTGATACCACTGATGGGGTTCGCCACGAAGCCCGTGAGCTGCCGACCACCACACCCGTAAATAACATGCCGGTAGTACGAGCGTCAATCTAGACATTGTCATCGACTCAACCAAGCACGAGCGACTCGAGAATTCACGTCATAGTGCTCCCAATACATTGAGGTGGATATCGCGCACATGGCCGAAAATTTGGATCCGAATGGGTGCTTGAGAGGGCTTGCATAATCCTGAGTTGACCCCGCATAATGTCAAGACAGTCGATTTCATGAATGGCAACCGACGTCTCAAACAGGCAAGCCATTCGGGAACAGTCCCAACAAAGTTGCAACGTAGCAACGGCCGGCGCCCCTGTGGTGCTGGCGCAGCAATTGTTCGACCGCCATCCAAGGAAGCAGATCGCGTTCGGGATCTACATCGACTCTTCCAGCGATAGTTCATCGAATGGAATTACATTGGCTATTTCAACGTTCGGCATCAGCTTTTCCAGCGCTAGTTCAAATTGCATTAGCAATAGAAACCTATAGCTCAGGTTGGCTCGCAAAAACTTCAATGCTCTCCGCGCTGGATTTGATTGAATCTGAATGAATTTTCACTGGTTCACATTAGTTTTCATTAGCGCCCGCGAGCTTATTCAGCTCAGACCACCGAGACAAATCAACCTCCCACGGGTGGTCACTCACCGAGTTTGATCATTACCACATATCACCGCCTCGCTAGGTGTATTGCCTACATTTATCTCATTTGACGAAATCAGATGGAGGCGGAAAATCGGCACAGATATGCCATGGGGCGAACTAAACTATTTCAACAGCATCTACCCAAAACCTTTGATTTCTGGTGTCTCGCAACCGGCTTATTGGATGTTCTGGCCTCCTGAAACCACAAGTGTCGAATTCGTTCCCAAAGCTCGATGGTTTCGGGAACGTTTATCAGGAGCAGCAAACGGCGAATCTCCCGGAGTGCATATTTTCGCCTGCGTATTGCTTTCCAATTACGGAGGGACATGGACGCCGACACACCACCGACACACCGCCGCGCTAACCTCCGGATCAGATTTGGCGTGTTCTTTGTTCCAACTTTTACCATAGACGCGCAGTGGCGTGACGACGGAAGCGCACGGGGTGAGGGGCGCACCTTCAAGTTCAAATTGGTGCTGTCGCAAGCGCGACGGCTCCAAGTGTTTGATGCATAAGAAGCACCGCACATACTGAACAATTTCGTTCAAATCGGCAGTCACGCGTCACGCACCCCCTGCCGACCACGAACTTTGGTCGAGGTCCACGCGTCACTCGGGCCTCTGTCGAACCTCCAAGTGGTCACACAGGCCCCAAATTGCCTAAAAAAAGACAAAAAATTTCAGTTCAAATGCCGAAATTTTCGAGGTGTCACGCAAAATTCGGCGGCTGCCGAAATGTCGAATAGGTAAAATGGGTCGCGCGTCACACCCCATGTCGATTTGAATGAAATTGTCCAGTACTGTACCATTTAATTCAATTCGTACGCCTTGTGACCCGTGACCAAAATTTACGAAATTCAGATTTCGTACTTTGTCTGAGGGAGCGTGACCGAATTTTTTTTTCGTAAATCCAGGTGTGCAGATCGAGGAGGGGCGCACATGGTTGAGGGAGAGTCAGAGCCGTGGGAGGACAATTTGCTTCTGCTGTCATAATTGGCAGCTCGTGCGAGCCGAAACCTGTTGCATCGCGCCGAGGGAAAAAAAATCGATTTTTTTGAACCATTTGACAGCGATTTTCGTGACCGTTTTCAGAATTCGTACATCGCTGGGTGACCTGTGACCTGTACGAATTTTTTCGTAATTTTGAGGCCTGTGACCTGTGACATACAAATTGAATTAAATGGTACAGTATTCTTCATCACGGCACGCATCGAAGCGCAAGGTATTAATTCCACCCTCATAATTAATACGAGCTTTATCTCGCCTTTCAACAAACAAAAACTTTGTTGGGGACTTAGCTTCGCAAAGATGAGAGACCGTCTTGTTTATCCAAATTCTAGTTTAGCCCTGACGAGCATTAGACGTCATGATTCTCAGAGTCACAGGAAGACCCAAGGAAACCGCCAAATAATAATAAATAGGGGTCTGTTTATCGCAGATTCGCACGTCTCCATCAAAACATCACTCCATCGCGGTCACGTTGTCGTGTCGTGGTTCGCTTCACCATGATGGTAAGAGGCCGGCAAGCGGCGGGTCACAAACAGTTATATTGCCATAGTTATGAATTGTAGGTTTACATCGGCAACCAAATAAAAATTCTAAATCCTCATCTAGAAACTGTAACGGACCCATATCCATTCACACGAAACTGTTGTGGACTTGGCAACATTTTTGAGGATGCACAGGAACAGTGTAGTCTCTTATAAACCAAGGGGTTTCGGATCTGTGAAAAAGTCCACCTAGGCCGTATTTTTTCA
The DNA here is from genome assembly GCA_029378375.1 of Mycena olivaceomarginata. NCBI lineage: Eukaryota > Fungi > Basidiomycota > Agaricomycetes > Agaricales > Mycenaceae > Mycena > Mycena olivaceomarginata. Next base: position 19,922 of record JARKIC010001374.1, on the reverse strand, counting down.
AAACCATGGTCTCAGTGTACCTACCTATCACGTGACCATCCCAATCGGGTAACTCCGCTCAGGTACAGTCGCAGCCTGTCAAAACTTGGGTGGGCCTTACATAGATTTTAAGTGGAATGGAATACCAAAACGTTTCAGGATCTTATGCATGTTATATTCGATGACAGACAACATTTGGAAAAAATAAATAGGTGGTCACCTTGATGATCAATGATCATTTGATGCGGCATCGCCGGAGCAATTTCATACTTACAGTAGTTTGTCAAACCTCTTGCACCAAAAAGTTATCTGTAGCCTCACTGTGTAAGTCTTGGGATTCTAAACACACGGAATACAGCAGGAGAGGCAAGTGGGAGTATCCTCAAGTCATTTCGAACGATTTTGGTGTGAAATGAAGTAAAACTCAGCCGGGCACTTCAAGGTGAACGACTTTATTAATATCTACCTGTGAAACGAAGTAAAACTAATAGAGCCGTAAGTATAGGAATAGAAATAAAGTAGTGTGAAAGAACACACCTCAGCCGGGCACTTCAAGGTGAACGACTGAGGTGCATTCCGTAGGTACAAGGGTTTATGTACGAGATCGGTAGGTAAGGAGTGAAACAGATGAAATAGGTATAGAAAGGGGGCATAACGGTGCTGAAGGGCGACGAGAGTCGCCCTCGGCTATAAGGCTGCCGAGCCATCTCAACACTCCCCCTGGCGAGGTGTCCGTATAGTAAGTACAATGTAAACTAAGTAGAGGAAATGGAAAGAATAAAATGAGGATGTATCATGTCATTGACCATGGGCATCTCCGCCCCGCCATTCACCCACCCCCCTAATCAGTCAGCCCAAGGGCGCGGACGAGCGCGAGATGCGCATCGCGGGGCAACGTCTTGGTAAAGATGTCGGCCAAATTGTTCGCCGACTCGGTGCGTACAACTTTGATGTCGCCATCCACGATGCGCTCCCGAATGAAATGCTCGCGTATGTCGATGTGTTTGACGTGAGCGTGGCCTTTCGCGTCGACAGCGAGCGCGGCTGCACCCATATTATCGCAGTAGAGTACGGCGGGGCCATTCCTGGGGCATATTCAGCTCCCCCAGGAACGCGTACATCCACATCGCCTGCTTCGCGCCTCGCGTAAGGGCGACGTATTCCGCCTCGACCGTGGAAAGTGCGACCGTCGCTTGGCGTTTAGCGGACCACGATACGGGGCTGCCCGACATCATGAAGACTTCGCCTGACGTGGAGCAACGCATCTCAAGGTCAGCCGCATGGTCCGCATCGACCCATCCGATAGGCTTGATCCCCGACCCTCCACCGCGTCGATACGTTATCTTGTAGTCCAGAGTCCCCTTCACATACGCAAGCACATGCTGGGTGTTCTTCCAGTGCTGCGGTTGGGGATTTGAGACGCAAGTGGTGAGTCGGCCGACGCTGAAGGCAAGGTTGGGGCGGGTGGTGTTAGCGGCATGTTGTAGCGACCCCACGGCTTCACGGTACGGCTTGTCAGCCATAAAGGCGCGTTCAGCATCGGTAAGCGGGTCCTTCGAGGCGGTAGTGGGGGTTCCAATGGGTAGTGGGGTGGATTTCGGATTACAGTCGGATATCCTGTAGCGAGCGAGGACACGTTCGAGGTAAGGTCTGGACAAGATGGAAAGGACGCCGGCAGTCTGGTCGTATTCAATGGTCATGCCCAGGACTGTAGCGGTGTGGGGAACATCAGTTACGTCATAGACAGATTTGATTCCTGCCTGTGCTTCCCCCGCCGCCGCCTCCGTTGTTGAGATTCCTTGCATGTCGTCTGTGTAGACCCCAACAATAGACGTACCCACGTCCGTGGTGCGAATACGGATAGCAGGATCTGCACGGGAGCGGACCCATTCGAGCGCGCTGAGCGACTCGTTTAGGTGCTCAGCCCAGTTGCGGCCCGACTGCATGAAGCCGTAGAGGGAGCGCTTCATGAGGCAGACTCGCTCCTCCTGGCCTGGTACAGCAAATCCCTCCGGCTGGCGCATGTATACTGTCTCCCTCATCTCGCTGTTGAGGTAGGCGCTGACCACGTCCATCGCCCACATCATCCACCCGGGCTCCTCCACCGCGATCGCCCACAACATCCTCAGAGACTCGTAGCGGACCACCCCCGCGTACGTCTCAAAGAAGTCGACTCCTTCAATTTGCTGGAAGCCCTTCGCGACCAGGCATGCCTTCCACTTGATCACCTCGCCTTCCGTGTCGTATTTGACCGCGTACACCCACTTGCAGTCAACAATATTTGCACCAGGAGGGGCATCAACGAGGATCCAAGTTTTGTGGCCAACCAGCACCGCGTACTCCTTCTGCATTGGCGGCATCCAGACTTCTGGGCTCGACATAGCCTGCTGGTAGTTCTTGGGAACCGAAGCCGTCAACACAGTCAAAATATTGAGGGCAGCAACTGCCCGCGGCTTCTTGGTTTTGCCGTCGCCTCTCGCCCAAGGCTCGCGCGCAGCTTTCGCGGCAGCTTCCTCAGCCTGCGATGCGCGCGAGTCCTGGAGGGCCTTCGATGGGACGTGTGAGCGCGCTGAGCGGCGAATTTCTGGTTCGGGAGCAGCGGGAGTAGGCGCGTCGGGGACAGGTTCGTCGTCTGAGGAGGGAGTAGGAGGATTAGCCAAGTTGGAAACAGCAGGAACAGGAGCGTGCAAAATTTCGTCAACCCCAGCACCCTCCATATCTCCCCCTGCTGGGGCATGCAACCAGTGCCCAGCGCCCTCCTCGAAGACGACGTTGCGAGACCAAAGAAACTTGTGTGCTTGTGGGTCCCACAGGTGATAGCCGGCCATTCCGTTATAGCCGACCATCACGGCCTTTAAGGTCCGTGGCTCCAACTTTGCCGGCACGGGCATCACCTTCGCATAAGCGACGGAACCAAATACGCAGACGAGTACGGTGTTGTGGTCTCGAGAATAATCCCCTGTTCACGGAGGGTAAGCTCTCATCTTCTCGTTAATCCACTTGCCACCGTTGTCGACCCTCAACAGCTTCAGCTTTTTCCCCGTTTGAGTTTCGAACTGCGCTTGGTACGCCTTGAATGCGTCAAGGGACTCATCCGCTGACTTGCGCGGCAGGAAATCGACGTGCGGAACCCGCAATATAGCCGTCGATCAAGTGCAGCAGCCAATTCTTGCCACCTACACCCGTCACCTGCGCTGGACCCCACAAGTCCATGTACGTGCGCTGGCCCGCCTCGGTCTCCGGCTCGTGTTCTCCGGCTCGTGTTCCCCGTTGAATGGTCTGCACGACTGCTTGCCCGATAAGCAGTCCTCGCATAGGCCCTCGTCATCCACACCTTCCACGGTAAGTCCATCCACACGATCGTCTCGAATAATCGCGTCTAACCCCGTCATGCCAATATGGCCAAGGCGCCGATCCCAGGTACACCTGTCCACTGGCACGTTCCGCGACCGTGCGACGTTCGCGCTCATGCCTACGTCCTCAAGCACGACAACATACATCCCGGCGACCGACTTGGCCTCCAGAAGGATCTCTCCCCCCGGCGCCCGTACGACAGCTCTGCCGGCGGAGAACTCGACTTTGTACCCTTTCTCATCGAGCTTGGAGATCAAAATGAGGTTGGAAGTACCGGGGGTATGTAGCACCTCAAAGGTCAATATGTGCTTGACACCTTCGTACTCAATGGATTGGCAGATTTTTCCCGTCCCTGGAATACGGAATTTCGATCCTTCGACGCCAGTACCCTCGCGGTCGGGGAGGACGGTGTAATCGGTGAAGAGCTCGCAGTGGGAAAACAGTGGTCTGTCGACCCCGAGTCGAGGAAGGCGGTGGTGCGTCCGGCGGCGAAGGTCTGGAGCGCGATGACGGCGGACTCCCTGGTGTGTGTAGTGTATGCACCAGGTTCGCCTGCAGGTGAGTTGTCTCCTGCGTTAGACGGGGCAGGATGATCTGAGTCCCCATCAGATTCCCCATCTGAGTCATCCGCCATACCGTACGACGATGTCTTGGACGTCGTAGACCCAAGCATCTCGAAGGAGGTAAGGGAGGATCCTCCCGAAGAGGAAACCCCGTGTGGGTCCTCGCACGAGCCGATGTCGATCTCAGCAATGGCATCCACAATGTCGTCCCAATCCATCAACGCTTCCGGGGATGCGATAACTTCCTCCCCCACGAAACGAATGTTCTGCGCACCACTATTGTCGTAAACAGAGATGTCTGCGGTGGGCACGGTCCATGCAGCGAAGGCGTAGGTCTGCACCATGTTCGCCGTCGTCTGTGGTGCGCCGTGACGTTTACCGACCCACCAGTCCGGCCACTGACCCACTTTTCCCCCGCCAGGCCAGAAGCACTCGTCAATAGTATGGCCACGTTTCCCCTGCGCACCACACGTGGGGTTCGTGCATACGAGTGCTTTGCGCGCCGCCTTGCGCGCATCGCGTGAAGACACGGGCTGCGCCGTGTTTGCAGCGAGGGCGGTGGTGGGGATTGGTACGTTGTGGGTCTGGTCCTCCTCAATGAGGAAATTGATTACCTCTGCAGACATCGCATACGTCCGCAAAACGGGTGTGACGTGTCTCCAGGGTTCACCAAGGGACGTGATGAAGGTCATCCGGAAGACACCGTCGGTGATGGCAGCACCCACATTGTTCGCTGCGTGTTGCACCTGAGCATATAGGAACTTCGCGAAGTTTCCCGGGTATACCCCAAGGGTGCTTCGCGAAGTTTTCCGGGTAGCTATAAATGGGTTCCGACGGGCTCTGTTTGTGATGGGGGCTTATGTACGGCAACTCGGCGCCGTTGTAGCCATCACTGCTGGCCTCAATGGCCGCACGGCCATTTAATGCATCAACTCCGAGGTAAGCGGATTCCCGGCATCTCGGAATAAATTGCCTAAATGAGCCACAAAAGATATCTTAAATAATGGGCAGGGTGGGGCGGGGCTGCCGCCCCTCCTCGCCGCTGATACACAATACTTCACCCACCCCACCACCTGCCGCACCGCAACTCGCCCTCTGCGCTGCCGCCCCCGGTCCAATCCTGAATGCCGCCGCCCCCGCGCCCTAAAAATCCCCCGAAAAATCGGGTGCGCCCCAAATTCGTCCGATGGTCCAGCGCGCGTGCTGCCGGTGAATGAAGTGGGCAGCGGGACACCCTTCGAGAAGGAATGGCATGGGGAGGATGCCATTCCCGCGCCGCCGCCGCATGCGCCGCCCGCCATGCGCCGCGGCGGGATGCTGCCCTCCCGCGCTCCGCCGCCTGCACTGCTGCCCTGCTCTAATGCGGGAGGTGAGCAGCATGAGGGCCCGAGGAGTGATGTGGGGCAGGCCCGGGTCTGCTATGCCGCCGCCGCGCGCCGCCGGCCACGGGGATCCCGCCCCCCGCACTCCACCGCCCGTACTGCCGCCCTGCTCTGATGTGGGAGTTGGGCGGTATGAGGGGGCGGAGAGAGATGTGGGGCAGGCCCCATTCATGCTGCCGCTGCACGCGCTGCCTGCCACGCGTCGCCCGCCATGGGGATCCCGCACTCCCGCCCTCCGCTGCCCCCACCGTCGCCCTGCTCTAATGCGGGAGTTGGGCGGCATGAGGGGGCGGTGAGCGATGCGGGGTAGGTCCCGCATCCGATCCTGCGGCCTCTCGCACCGCTGCGCCGCGTGCGCACACGGATCCCGCACTCCCGGGATCCCACCACCCAGCCCTCCCATCCCGTACACGTGCGGGCGAGTTGTAGGCGTATGCGTTGGGGGAGGCGGATGAACAGCTGACACAGCCCTTCCTACAACGGCCGCGTGATCGCGAGCGAGCCAGGGCGAGCACGGACCATAGAGCGGGGGTTGGGGATGCGGGGATGGTGTGGCCTGGCCGCTCGCATCGGTGGCAGCCTCAACGTCCGGCTTTCTTTCACCCTAAAAAACGGTCAGCACGATGGACATTCAATTTACGAGGCAGGTGGGTAGGCGTACGAGCCGTCACCGGCAAAATGCAGAGCAAAAAGAAAGAAAAAAAAAAAAAAAGACAAAGAATATGGCGCACCCAAGGTACCTTAAATTGTACTCAGATATCCACAATCCACAGGCAAGCATCCTCCATGTCGGGTCTTCGAAAGCGACACAAATATGCGATGGTGACCCGTTGGTACGACAAGGTTGTGGGGGTGGATTGGCGGTGAGTTCGGGCCAGAAACTGTCGGATGGGAGTGTTGATGACGGCGGGATTTGTTTGGCGTTGACGCCGGACGGAAAGCGGACAATAGTGAACGAGTGGCACCGGCAGGTGGTGGTGAGGAAGAGAGAAAGATGCAGCACAGCCGCTGATTGACAGCAAATAGCGTCCCTGTTTGGAAAGTCAGACTGATCCCACGAGCGAATTTGTGAATTCCATCCGCGAAGCGAGCACTATGTCTCGGAATTGGCCCTTAGCACCTGCAGTATATGATTTCTGATATTTCTACAAAGAAAATGGACCATTCCAATTTTTTATGATTGAGATTTTACTGAAGATACATTCCAGGAAGAAATAAAGTGCATGCTCCCAACATTAAGCTTCAGAGCTGTAAATCTGACTCTCAAGGGTACGAGTCAGTTCTATGACCACGAGAAAGAATATGATGGGTGCCCATACTCATATTAGACCATGCTTTGACCCAATTGACCCTGCAATAGATCGACCTATTCTCGAAGTCATTCTCACATTCAGCGCGTAGTATTTGAGATAGAAGGTCTTCATTGCCTTACCTATAGATACAGTCACACTTTGAAGCGATTAGAAAACATTTATGTTTCTCTGAAAGTTCCTTGTTTGACGGTTTCTGAGACATACAGGTCCCAATGTGATGACTCTTGAGTTCAGAACCAAAGAACAAGATAGTATATACCAGAAATAGTCGAAGGTTTCGGGGTATCTGACCGTCTTCGTCCCCGAACTGGCTGAATGCTGTGTGATCACGCACTCACCACTAGCTGAACAAAATAGCCTCTTCCGTTTCATGGACATACCGAGCCATGACTTCTGCAAATTTGATTCAGAAACAATGAACAAGGTCATATGAACTCTGAATGACCAAAAGATCTGGGGTCTTTGACCTTGGAACGACTTGGGTCGTGAAACATGTGCTTGGTGAACTTGAGTTGAATTAGCCAACTCGACTGCCAAGCTTTGCGAGAAACAACTCAACCCATATATTTTCTTGCAGGTTCCATGTTGCACCGAGCATTTGACATATGTTGTTAATAGATTAGCTGGGCATCTTGTGAGCATTTTATGGCATTTTTAACAAGCTTGTGTGCAATGCTATTGAGCATGTTTTGTGAAATGTGCCAAATTTGGCGGGCGCGGAGGTTGAACGTCAGATATAATATTTTTGAGTGAGCCGTTTTCTTTGAATATTGGATATGTTGCTGAAATAGTATTTTACTTGCTTGCTAGCACGGAGATCAGCTGGAAATTCAAACAGTACGCGCAAGAGGTTCAAAGATCATTGTGCATCGGGCATTTCCGAAGACGGTCCGGGGCACCGCGCCAATGAGAACGCCCGATCAAACTGGACGCTTGCGTATTGAGATTAAGCGCTTGCTTCAAAATTCATCGCAAACCCAACATATTTCATCCCAAATGCATCGATTGGTGTGCGTACAACAGTGTAAGCTATGCATATATTAACATTGTAACTACGCCCTATTTCGACCGAAGGGGAGGGGGGCAAAGCGAGGCACATGGGCGAGGCGCGAGGCGCTGGGGTGCGGGTGCAGGCGAGGCGCTGGGGTGCGGGTGCAGGCGAGGCACGAGGTGCTGTCGCAGAGTGCGAAGCAGGCGCGGATGAGGGCACGGGGTGCAGGCAAGGCGCGGGCGCGGGTGCGAGGGGCGAGGCGTGGGCGAGGCACGGGCGCGGGTGCAGGCGCGGGTGCGAAGGGCAGGGGCGAGGCACAGGGCGCGGGCGGGCGCGGGGTGCAAAGCGGGTACGGATGCGAGGGGCGGGGTGCAGGCGAGGCGTGGGCGCGGGTGCTAGGGGCGGGGCGCGGGCGAGGCACGGGGCACGGAGCGCGAGGTGCGAAGCGGGTGCGGGGCGATGTGCGAAGCGCGGGGGCGGGGGCGGGGACGAAGCGAGGCGCGGGGGCGGGGGCGAAGCGAGGCGCGGGGTGAGGGCAGCAAGGGCGAAGCGCGGGGCCGGGCGCGGGGCCGGAACGAGGCGCGATCAAAGCGAGGCGCGAGGTGCGAAGCGCGGGTGAAGCGCGGAGCGCGGGCGAGGTGCGAGTGAGGCGCGAGGTGCGAGGAAGGGGCTGGGGCGAGGTGGGAGGCACCGGGCCTAGGGCGAAGCGAGGCCAGGCGGGAGCGCGGGCGCTGGGGCGAACCGCAAGCGCAAACGTGGGGAGGGTGGCGTAGCGAGGCGCGGGGCGCGAAGTAAAGCGCGGGGGCGAAGCGCCGCAGGATGCGGACGAAGGCGCGGGGGCCAAGCGGGCGCGGAGTGCGGGCGAAGGCCCGGGGTGCGGGGGCGCAGTGCGAACAACGGTGAAGCGCGGGCACGAGTATGTGGGCGCTGCGACGACGTGATGCGCTGGGGGGAAGCGCGGGCGAAGCGCGTGAGCGCGAAGAGGTGGGCGCTGCGAGCCGCGGGATGCGGGCAAAGCGCGGGGTGCAGGCGGCAGGCGAGGCGCGGGCGCGGGATGCGGCGACGCGCAGACGGATGCAGCGTAGGGCGCGGGCGGAGGTACAATGGGGCGGGCAAACGCAGCGAGTGCAGCGCAGGTATGGGCGGGCGACGCGGGGAACGGGTCGCGGGTGCTGCCGGCGCAGTAAGCGCAGCAGCGCCGCAGGCGAGCAACAGCGCGAGGCAAGGCATTGGGCGGTGGTAAGGCGGGGAGAGCAACGGTGACAAAGCGCAGGTGGGCCAGGGTGCGGGGGAATAAATAAAAAAAACCCCGCGGACGAAAACCCGGTGCTGCGGCGTCGTACGGTCCAACAAGGATGAAATAAGTGAGAATGGATATCATACCTTGACTGTGAAGAGGAGTGGAGTGCTTTGGGAGCGGGCGGCGACGAAACGCGGGTACATGAACCAGGGAGGAGAAAAATCTACAGGGCCAGACCCGATAAAATCAGAGGGCGGGGGCTCTAGGGATGCGCGGATCGATGCCGGGAGGACCATACTAGAGCCGCCGTGGACAGCGGCCACAGCCAGGGGCGTACGGGCGCGGTGGGGAGCGAGCGGCGGGGGCGTGGTGGTGGGCGGAAGCAAAGAATGATCAGGTTCACACGCTGTCGCGGCGGCCGACAAATTGCGGCGACGAGCGGCAGAGCTCAGTTGATGGGCTGATGGGGCTGAAGCCTTGCCGAAACTCGCCCTGCGGCCACCGGAGCGCCGTGCCAGTAAAGCATGTGACCTTGGGGTAGGCCCGAAAAACTTCGCGAAGCACCCTTCGGGTGCACCCAGAATATTTCGCGAAGACCTAACTTAATGAGCTGCGTGTTGGAGCTTGCGCATAACCGCGGCGTGCTCCACGACTGTCATGCCAGGGGTGTAGTAAGTCGTGTTGAGGTCGCGGAGCGCACGGCTGATCGCCATGTCGGTTTGGCGCGCGTAGATATCCTCCAGGGACTTCCAGGCATTGTATGCGCTCCCATCGGTTTTGAGGCCGATGCCCACAGGGTCTTTGACGTTCAGAACCAGGATACTTGTCGTGATCTCGTCACGATAGTCCCATTCATCGCTCGATGGGGTCCTGGAGTAGACAACTGTGGGCTCGGGAGGTAGTGCAATCAGATCGGCGACGTGGGCCGCGAGGTTCTCAGCACCGTCAACAGGGGTAGGGTGTGGGTTAGGTATGGTGCCGTCGACATATCTGCCCAATCCGCGGGCTTTAATGTGAACATTAATCTTTGTCTTCCAGGCTGGCCATCCTGTCCCGTCAAACTTCTCTGCCTCGGGAAGCATAGGGACACCAGGCGTGGTCGACGACATCGTTTAGGGGTAGCGACGAAGCAAGGTATATGCAGCAGGGTTCGCGAGGTACGTGAGTCGAACTGGTATTTGCCAAACTGAGAATTGAGTCGTGTATTCAGGCGCGGGTGGGGCCCATAACCTGTGAAACGAAGTAAAACTCAGCCGGGCACTTCAAGGTGAACGACTTTATTAATATCTACCTGTGAAACGAAGTAAAACTAAGAGAGCCGTAAGTATAGGAATAGAAATAAAGTAGTGTGAAAGAACGCACCTCAGCCAGGCACTTCAAGGTGAACGACTGAGGCGCATTCCGTAGGTACGAGGGTTTATGTACGTGATCAATAGATAAGGAGTGAAACAGATGAAATAGGTATAGAAAGGGGGCATAACGGTGCTGAAGGGCGACAAGAGTCGCCCTCGGCTATAAGGCCGCCGAGCCATCTCAACATTTGGGCCCTTGACTGAGAGGTCATCTTTTATTTTTTCCCGCCTGACAGTCGTACCTACCTACCTCCCCCCTATCCCGGCTTCACCGGCCCGAACCCCCTTGTTATAAACAGACGCTATAACAATTTAACCTCGTACCTCGGTTGTTATAGTCTGTCAGTGACCTCGATCAAATGATCGCTGGCGTTGTTATTTGAACGGCGCTCCGTGCAAACCTGGGACCGTGTGATCCATAAGTCGTACAACACCGTATATTTTTCTTAGCAATCAAGTAAACTGTGGGAGAAGCAGGACGAGGTAACTCGGCGAGTAAGGGGCTGGGTCGGCAGCTACAAATTGGCAATCGACAATCGAGAAACAATTCTTAATGTTCTGGCGAGCGGAGGACTCGGCAATTACCGGATTGATAATCCACGATCGAAAAACACTTTCTAATGTTCTGGAGAGGGCGGAATGACTCGGCATTGGCCTGATTGGTAATCCACGATCGAGAAACACATTTTTAATGATTGTAATAGGCCGACGAGCGGCAGGTCATAAACACGTATATTTTGTATCAAAAGTTTGGAATACAAGTACAATTGGTGAGGGTTCGCTATCGGCCAATCACTGGTTCAAAGAACTACCGCTATCCTTACTTCCGGACGCTAGAGAAATATTGTCAACATCGGAACTTGCTGAGTAAAATTCAAAGAGCACCTACCATCGACATATTTGGGAGCACTGCCCTCGGGCTCTTCACTAGCCTTACGTTTCTGGCTGGACTTGCTGCCGGAAGCGTGAGATGGGCCGGCTAAGAATATTATTAGTCGAGAGTTCTGAATGAGGATTTACTTATACCTGTTGCGGCAAGAAAGCTCGAAGGTTCTGTGATGGCAGTGCGTTGTTGGAACTGCAGTTTCGACATTGCAGGGGGGCGGTATGGCTTTGAAGGGGAAGCGTTGACCGGACTTGGAACGGCTTCAATTGCAGGATGCAAGATGCAGATTTGTTCTATCAAAGCTTGATGTCGGTTGTAAGTGAAAGATCAAACAACAAAAGTTGAATGGTTTTAGCTTACCAGTGAACAAGTGTGTCCCGTTGATATGGTGTTACTGCAGTTTGAATAGGCACTCAACCATAGTGTCTGGTTTGAGCATGTGCGGGATGTCGGTTGGTAGTACACAATTGTCGTCTTCGTCAAAAACTATGAAGTCATTGACCATAAACTGGCCAACCATGTCGCTGAGATGTGGTTCGGCATTGGCATTCACCGGCCAGGTACGGTGGGTTCTGTCGACTGTGATGAACTCGTAATTGTCGTCTGGAAGTTTCAAAGCATTAAAATTTGGTAACCTTCGGATTCTTCTTTGTCTTTTGCCTAAGGGAACAGATCAATTCAAAGATGTAATATAATTGTGGACGTGGAAATACCTTTTTGATTCCGTGAACTGCATTCCTGGTTTGCGGCTAAGAGATGGGGGAAGATAAGTGCAACAAAAAATTCAGCTTTACCCAACACTCGGTTGTATGTGCAAGTGATATGACCAATTCTTCAACATAAGTCAGAGTTGCAAGCTCCTCTGGCACAGATCCTATCCAGCACCCATTGGCCCAGCTGTATAGAGAAATTTTGAAGAACTTTTTTTGCTTTAATGCACCTGTAACATATAGAGCAAGTCTGATATTGGCCATTATATATGCAATGAGACTGAATCTTTGGCTGAGCATAATGAGCCCGCAAGGAAGCAACAACATTGTTGAGAATGGAGATATCAAGCTCCACAACACTGTAGATTTTCAAATCTGCAACAAGTTCATTTCGGCTGCAAAAGGAACATGGTTCATGTCGAAGACGTTCATAAGTCGTCTGAGCACGATGCTCCCGCATCTCCCGCAGAATGGAGATATCAAGCTCCACAACACTGTAGATTTTCAAATCTGCAACAAGTTCATTTCAGCTGCAAAAGGAACATGGTTCATGTCGAAGCCTTCAGCCATAGCGTACGAAGAGCTTGCGTATAGGCACCGCCACCGTCTTCAATTTCTTCACCCAGGCTTGAGATGCAGGCTTGAGAAACACCAGATCTTGCAAATCTTGCGAAAACAGCAACATCTTGATGAAAGACACCCAGCGAGCAAATTTTGCCTAGTGTTCTCTTTTGACAGGGCCAGCAATTGAATTGAAGATTTGAGGGAGGATTGAAGGAGCCAGAGAACACCAGTGACACGGATTCTTGAAATTATGCAGATGAAGAGAGGATGTACCCGTGCGCTTGGTGGGAGAAGACATGATGGAGGAGACAAAGATCAACCAACTTGAAAGTGGCCACGTGTGCCAAAATATTTCGATGTTTGCTGCTGCGGAAAAATATGATGGGGAAAAGTCGTACAATACCAGACGATACGGGAGTGAAATTTATGAGAAACCCGATGAGGTTCGCAGCCCCTCCAACTCGCTCGATAAAATTTGATGGTTGTTGATTGACCATTTGATGACTTGATCTTCCTCTTTCTGCCTTGTTCCGGCTCGACGCCTTTCTCACTGGGGTAGAGCTGTTTCACTTTAATTCTACGCCGTTTTGTTAGGTTGATCATCGTCAGGAATGACCCTGGCTTGTTCTGAATTTATATCATCCATTCGGAAGGAGGACAAGCAAAAAAAATGCAAAGCGGTTGGACGGAGGGAAAGTAAAAACAAAATAAACATGTGTATGCCTCATGTAAAACACGTTGTACTTAAGAAAAGATCATATCAGACCGATAACTTCCGATGTAAAGCCGAGCAGCCTTCGGACCGCCATCCGCTTCCATAAAAGGAGCGATTTGTAATGGCTTTTGGCCAGCTTAGTCATTTTCGGTCTCCAATAGCACAAACATTGTGTTTGTGAATGTTCTGGATTGGTTCTGGAGAGGGTAGGGGGACGGCTGATGCCGGAGTCAGGTGACTGTCCATATATGGTCAACCATTTGTTTAATTTTTTCCGGAGACCTGGAACCTAAGTCAGTCCCAGGAATTACAAATCACAGAATTTTCCTGAGGTTCCGAATGGTTCAGCGACGCGTCTTTCACTTTTCTGACCCAACACTTACCTTCAGGAATACAAAAGCAGTAATTTGTCCTGCCATTTGTTGGGCGGAAAATCGAAGACGCGCAATGCCGAACTTTGATGGTCCGGCATACGGAAGAGGCCGAGATACTGAATTGGAAGGAGACGGACCGTCATTGCGATTCTGAAGTGGCAGTTCAGTTGTAAATGAGCATTAAAGAAACTTTCCCTCTTGAATTTTGTGGTTAGAGGTGCTGGAAGATTCAGTGGTGGGAGGACAGAATTCAAACTCCGACAATTATATAATAACGACGCCACGCATACATGATCGCGCGGTTAACTACAGACTAGGAACAGTGGTGAAGTTGTCTGTCCAACGTTTACGCAACTCGGAGCCTGAGGTGGACACTGTCAACATTGAAAACCCCTGTGCAACGGTTGGGGTTTTTATTTCATTGTTACCTTGCTTGTTAAGCTCTCTCCACCTTCAAGTTCTTTATGAGCCAAGTGTGCACTTCGGATGTAACCCGACGATCCTAATTTTCCCGAGGTTAGTCAACCGTAATATGTCCTTCAAGGTTTTGGATAAATGCAACTTGAAAGTTGAAGTTCCTCAGTTGGATTCAGTTTCTTATCAGAAATAACACTCAACTAGTTATATACTGAACCTCGGGACCCGTGCCATGGAGATTGACAACCACCGAAAAGTATTTTGGACCTTCCTTGAACCTTCATGGTCAACTGCCAGCCTTTCCAGCCAGCTGTGATATGGGTTCTCTAGAAAAGGCATTTATAAAGACATTTTCATTCCCTCCAATTTTCAAACCCTTGTGCCCAACTTGAAATCCTATTTTCTCAAGCCCGAAATCTTCGCACTTGTGCCTATTTGGGACAGTTGGCAGCAATTTCCAAAGGCCATGGGTAGCAGGTGGTCAAAAAATGATTTCACTGTCTGATATAGCTTTGAGTTTGCCGGAAAGTTTACTTAGGCATTATGGACTGCAGGCACTGAAAGCACAGAAGAGAGGGAGAGATGTCTTGAGTACTCCAGGAATCCAAACCCAGAAGGTGAGGGGCTGGAGCGCCGTAGATGAGCTGAACAACACCGACTTGGTTATGAATGGGAGATAACATTGGCGTACAAACTTTATGTGCCATGCCATGTTATCTGTCATTGCTGAGGCCCATGAAGCACAAAGCTTTTTAAAAAAAATCTCACTACATAGAAAGCTTCTGTATTCTTTCTTACATCCCCTATATTATTTTCTTGATTTTAGAGGTAGTGGGTATGAAGCTTCAAGCAGCCGAACCACGGTTAGAGCTGAAGCAGTGTTACTTTGCTGTATCTTATTTGGTCCGTAGCTCCAAATGGTAATAAATGCAAGTCATGTGCCGCCAAAGGCGGACATTCTCGGTCCTCCCCCCTCAGACTTGTTGGAGTAACAACCGAAACACCAATGCACTGCCTATTTGCCATGTGATCACCATGTGACATAGCTTCTTTCTGACTCCTTCTGACTCTTCTTTTGATATGACTCATACTGACTCATACTGACTCTTCCTGACTCAGACAGAGTCATATTACATTTCTCCTTATATCCATATGACTCAGTTGTTTTGTATTTAAGCCGTAGCTTTTGAATCGAGACCTCTGCGCGTTTGCAGAGGGTCACTGTGCATCGGGCCGATTTCCAACACAAACGCGCATACACACATACCCTCGATCGACTCAGCACTCGCTGCCATTGTCTGGATTTCGTCGACGATCGTCTTCCAGACTCTTACTGTCGAAAGCCCTCCACGACGACGGAGGCAAGCCGAAAGCCCTCCACGACGACGGAGGCAAGCCGAAAGTCTTCCACAACGACGGAAGCAAGTTGAAAGCCCTTCACGACAACGAAGGCAGAAGACAAGCCCTCACGACGACGAGGCATTGATCTTTGATCTTTTCATTCACCACCACATATTGATTTATTCGCTACAATGGCCGACTCCGACCGCTATTCCTTTGCACGCCTCGGCAACAGGAATTATGCTAACGACTGGGACCTGCGCATGGAGGCTATCCTTGTCAGGAAGGGATTATGGGGTGTGGTTCAAATTGTCGTGAGCGACACCAACTCCGATGGGAGTGAGAAGACAGTGGTGGAGATGGATATGGAGCTGAGAACACTGATTGCGACACGGGATGCAACGAAGATGGCAGAAGCACGTGCGGAACTGGTTCTACGTGTTGAGCCGAGCCAGCTTGCCCACATGACATCTCGTGATCCGATGATCATTTGGCAAGATCTTCAGCGCGTGCACCGCGCTGCTGGCTTTGCCACCAGTCTCGCCCTTCGTCGCCAGTTCCTTACGGCGAAGAAGCTCAACTCTGAGACGATGGAGGATTGGATTGGCCGTGTCCAGTCCATGGTGCTTCGCATGGAGTATACTGGAATTGTTGTCACCGACCAGGACAAAATTCTGGCATTCACAATGGGTCTCCCCGCTACTTACGAGGCCGTCGTCATCAACTTCGATGCTACTCCTCCCGATGCCCTCACAGTCGAGCATGTTATCAGCCGACTGCTCAATGAGGAGACACGCCAGCAGTCCAACACTACTGCAGACATCCCTTCCCCTTCCCCTGTCGACAATGATCCCAACAATGTCGCCTTTGCCGCACACCGCGCTGCTTCGACACCACACCTGCTACTTCTGCGACAAGAAGGGGCACTTCAAGTCCGACTGCCCCGAGCGTGCACGTTGGGAAGAGTCGAAGAAGAAGGAAACTGCTGCTGCAGTTGAGTATGACTCCGATGATTACGACGGAGTCTGGTAAACACCCTGTCAAGTTTCTGGGGGTGTGCCTTGGTGCTATCGCTTGTGGGGGTGTGTTGGAGTAACAACCGAAACACCAATGCACTGCCTATTTGCCATGTGATCACCATGTGACATAGCTTCTTTCTGACTCCTTCTGACTCTTCTTTTGATATGACTCATACTGACTCATACTGACTCTTCCTGACTCAGACAGAGTCATATTACATTTCTCCTTATATCCATATGACTCAGTTGTTTTGTATTTAAGCCGTAGCTTTTGAATCGAGACCTCTGCGCGTTTGCAGAGGGTCACTGTGCATCGGGCCGATTTCCAACAAGACTCCCCCCAAATAGGCACATACAGAACAAGTTCTGTTTGTGAATCATGAGCTTGTGTGATCTTTCAACCCTCCTCCCAGCATCTGGCATGCCTGCCCTGGAAATTGGTCCAAATCACACTTGCGAAGTTTCTGACATATGATTGAGGTGGATATCGCGCTGCACATGGCTAGTCTCTCTTGACGGACGCTATTGTATCGGTACTAACTCGTACCTCATTCTATACATAAAAATTTGGGTGCGAGTGGGAACTTGAGAGGACCTATATAAGCGTGAGTTGACCCCCGCATGGTGTTCAAACAGCAGCCGTTCGGGACCAGTCGCAACAAAGTTGCAACGTAGCAACGGTCGGCGCTTCGGGATCTACATCAACCCTTCCAGCGCTAGTCCATCGAATTGAATTGCGTTTGCTACTTCAACGTCCGGCATCAGCTTTCCAGCGCGAGTAGGGATCCCCACCGTACCGTATACGGTTACGACCGTACAAATTACGGCCGTATACCGTAAAGTTTTTCGGCCATACGGTACGGTTACGGACCGTACCGTATACCGTAAAATACGGTATACCGTAAATACGGTATATACGGTTTATTCAACGGCGCTCAGAGAGAGTGGACGAGTTTTATTCCAATCAAATGGCCTTCTTCTCACCTCCGTGAACCTCTGTACACCTTCAGATCCCACCTTGGAGTCAGCCTCGCTGCTCCTCGTCGAGTTTGAATTTAACCGTACCGTAACCGTATAACCGTAACCGTATTACGGTTTTGTACGGTTACGGTGGGGATGCCCTAAGTGCAGTTCGGATTGCATTAGCAATGAAAACCTATGGCTCAGGCTGGCTCGCAAAATCCAGTGGTCTACGCTGGATTTCATTGGATCTGATGTACTTCTCTCTGGCTCACATTGGTTTCCATTAGTGCTCACGAACTTATCCATCTCAGACCACCGAGACAAGTCAACCTCCCACGGGTGAACATTCACAGAATTGATCATTATCACATACTGTACCACCGTCTCGCTGGACTGTATTACTTGCATTTATCCCATCTGACAAAACCAGATGGAGGCGGGAAATGCACAGACATGCTGTGGGGCGAACTAAATTATCTCAACAGCATCTACCCAGAACTTTTGATTTCTGGCGTCCTGAAACCGGCTTATTAGATATTCTGGCCTCCTGAAACCCAAGTATCCCAATCCGTCCCAAAACCCAATAGTTTCGGGAACGTTTATCGGGACAGGGAAAACGTCGGATTCCCTGGAGTACATATTTTCCCCTGCGTATTGCTTTCCAGTGCGGAGGGACATGCACGCCAACACACCGCCAACACACCGCCGCGCTACCCTCCGGATTCCGGATTTGCCGTGTTCTTTCGCCATAGACGACGGAAGCGCACGGGGTGAGGGCTAGGGTGAGGGGTGCAGAGACACACAGAGCGGACGGAAGTGGGAGCAGGTTTCGCTGCTTGGTCACGCGCATTCAAGTTCAAATTGGTGCAGTCGCAGTCGCGACAGCCCCAAGTGTTCGGCGCATAAGAAGCACCGCCCACGTTCATCATCGCGGCGCGCATTGAACCGCAAGGTATTACTTCCACCCTCAGAATTAGGACGATCCTTATCTCATCTTTCAACAAAAATAAACTTTGTTGGGGACTTGGCTTGGTTATCTAGAGAATAACGAGCTTCCTGAAGCTGAAGTGGCGAAGGTCCATAAAAAACATCTGTTTCCTGCGAAATATGTCTGAAGTGATCTGACGAAGTGAAAAGATGGCGCGGATCCCAAATGCCTCTAGTCTCTCTTAGACACGCTCCAACCAACCAAAAAAGCTCGTACTTCGCGTGTTGTAAATACCCCGCAGGCCCCCATTTCTCCAAGTCAGCGAGATACGGGACTCTACTTTGGTCCTGAAGAAGAGACACAATTCTTGGAGTCTCACAGGAAGACCCAAAGAAACCGCTGAATAGTCATAGATAGGGGTCTGTTCATCCCGCGTCTCCATCAAAACATCACTCCACGTTGCCGTGTCGTGGTTCACTTCACCATCATGAGCTTGTTCGACTCCTCACAGCATCTGGCATGCCTGCCCTGGAAATTGGTCCAAATCACACTTGCGAAGTTTCTGACTGGAAAATGGGCCGGGTACTATCTTTACCCACCTTTGCAACACGGTTTTGATGGCGCCTTGTTGCGATGGTGCGGGCGTTCTCTTGCGAGAATGGGCTTCGGCATTTTCACAGTACACTATTAGCATGTTAAAATGTTGAATTCCAGTGGCTTAATTTTGAGATAGAATTGAAGGTCGTAGTAAGGCCCCGAATCATGTCCCCACCTTTGCAAAAATATTTGCCTGCCAATTTGGCGGGCAATCAAACCATCAAAAAAACCTACTCGCGATTTCTGCTGGGCTCATATGGAGCTCTTGGCCTCTATAAAGTATCTGGCAAGCTCCATAGATCTAATTTACATCTCAGAAATTTATCGCAGTGGAAATGGTGCAACACTGAAGTTGCCAGATCAAAATTTTGCAAAGGTAGGGACTTTTGCAAGGTGGGGTAAGATAGTAGTATGCAAGCTCGTCAGTCAGTGTGAATGTCCATCTTTGTCAGTTGATGGCTGGCTAACTTCGTCAGTTTGATCCCCATCTTCGTCAGTCTGGATCGCCGAGGTTCAATCCTAATCAGTCGATGGAGCATAACATATTCAAGAATTGGCTTGATCTGACCATTATTCATTGTGCTACTGGCCTAGTCAAAACCACAATATTTCTGAAGAAATTCTATTACGTAGTACATCAAAACAAAGCCGGTGTTCATCCTCTGCCGATTTCCAATGTGATTTGAATGCGCTAGGAAATCCGATCAAGACTCAGCCCGTGGGGGCTGTTCTAGCCAAAACTGTTGAAAATAGAAAAAAAAGAGCCGTGCCTTATCTCCGCAAAGTGCTGTAAACGATCGGGACCGAAGTTTGTGTCCTTAACTTTCTTTGAAGGAATGCCTGCATTTTCTTATCCGGAAAGTAAACAGGTACCTTAACAATAAGTCCGAATAGTTTTATTACTTTGTGTTGCGATACAATACAATATGTGCGTAATGTGCGTTACAGCGACTTAGAAGTCCAGTGAATATCGCAGCGTCCCTCCCTGTGCGTCTCTGAATCAGTCTCAATCGATCCTACGTCCACATTGCAGCAGAATGGCAGCAGTCACGGTGACCTCGAGGAGCCCGAGTCTGATCGCTTCCTCCGTCAACTCGAGCGTTATTGCACCGTTGTCTTCTCGGCTTCTGCTTACGCGTGCGTAGATCTGAGGCGCGCCTAGGCCGGCGCGCGTATAGCTGGAGGGTCAGGATTAGGGGTTGAGAACGATTGTAGCATATACAGCTGGGCACTC